>JAHMML010000012.1:2174050-2282467 GCA_020341155.1 Eciton burchellii | reverse complement strand
ATACATACATACATACATACATACATACATACATACATACATACATACATACATACATACATACATACATACATACATACATACATACATACATATATGTACTAATAAATATAAAATTGATATTTCTTACTTTATTACAGTTGAACGCGGTTGCAGTTATTGTGGCGGTCTCGGTCATAGAATTACCGATTGTCCGAAACTAGAAGCTGTACAGAATAAACAAGCATCCAATATCGGACGTCGTGATTATCTAGCTAGTAATGCTGCTGATTATTAAATGATATATTACGATATAACTATAAATATGTAAATAAAAATCTGTATAATAATCGATGTTTTTTAGAGAAGAAAAATAAGATAATTATATTTAAATAATTAATAATTTAATTAATTAGTGAACATTTTTGTATTGAAATATATTGATATTATTTTATCCTTTTTAAATAAGACTAATCTTTCTAAATATATTTTTATACATATATTTTAATATTTGTTAATATTATTGTAAGGATAAAATTAATATATGGAATAATCGCGAGAGGGTAATAAATCCGGATTCCTTTCTCGATTTCGCCAACTTCAGAGACTCATTTATTTTAATCAAGAAATGGTTTTTATGAAAAAAACAAAAGCTACAGTTGTCATCAATTCTTCACATGTCAAATTTTACATTATAAATTTTCCAGACTCACCACATTTCAATCTCTTCATAGTCAAATTTCTGTGCGTAATGATAAATTAATCTATCCGGCGTTAATCGAGCGCCGGACATGCCGCCCAAAATGGATCATTAATATCAAGTTTTTACAACATGAAAAAATTTTGGATACATTTATTGAGCGCTAAGGAAAATCATCGCGCTAACCGTCGAAGAAGCTTATCCTTCAGAGATTTTTAATTCAGAGATTTCTAATTTGGATAAATCTAATTTTAACAAGGTTCTTATGTTTTTTTCGATATCACTTAGATCATTTATTTGTGAAACTATTTTTCTGGATAGTATTAGACAATGAATTATAATGCAAAGTGTCGTAAAATTTAAGTATGCTACATCATCTTTTTTGCATTAACATATTAATAATTGTTGATGTAAAGCATATACATATATATTTTCAATACACACATAAAACTTGGATCTTTTAGCATAAGATTCTGTTGAGATCATTGATCTCAAATTAAATCTCAAAACACATGGAATTAATAAAGAATTAATAAAGAATTTTAATATTTTGTTATATCTTCAAAGATCAAATTAGGAAAAAAGAAAAATTATAAAATCTTCATTTACAATGACAAAGTGGGAAAGAAGATTATATCCGCCTGCATAATAGGATAATAGGATAATAGGACACTTCTATATTATCGTATATTCTGAATACGAATGAATTGTGCATTATACATTAATACCCAAATCTCAAGAAGCTAAATATTTACAACGATTTACGATGGCCCGACCACGACCGACGCCTTTGCCTGCTCTCACGAAAACCGCGAGATTGCGGCAAACGAGAAGTGCCACCATGGTAAAAGAATATGAACAGAAGCAGGAGGCAGCAAGGCATCCGCCGCCTCTACCAGAAATTAGAAGACGCGTCAGAGTGCCTGAACCAAAGAAAGTCGAATTTGCCAAGCCAGCCGTGACAAAAGCGATGTTAGCTCGGATAAAGCACGCAGAAAGGGTAAAACAGGAGTTGGAACGTAAACGGACGGAGGCGCTACCGCGAAGACCGAGAAGAACACCAGCTCCGATTTCCGGTGATCCTAGGTAATCATAGAAAATTATGTAGTTTTTTGTGTATTATATTAACAAAGGTATCTGGAATAATCCTATTTCGCGCATTGTCAAAATAAAATAAATCTAATCAGATATTTTATCTTATCAGGTATTATATTTTAAAGCAAATTATATTATTTTATTTATTTTACTTATTGCACTAATCTAATACTCTTCGTTATATAATACTCTTTGTTATTAACATCCTTTGGTAATCTTTGGTAATCTTCTATGATTCTTCATATGTTTTTGCTTTTCTTTCTATATAGATTAGGATATAGAGAGAGAGTCCCGCGAGTTAGGCCTAGAGAAGAGCCGAGAAGAGAGCCGGAGCCCATTCAACCCGTTCCTGAGAGGACTAGAGAATTGGCTAGAGCCATGAATGCTGAAGTGATTCAAGCCGCGCCAGTTGCCGAAGGTCCGATTGACAGTATCGTGATACCACCGAGATCGGTGAGCGAAACTCGACCTACTGTCGTTAGCATCCCTCAACCTGCAGTACCCCCTGCCGATCTGATGGTCTCTGATATAGCGAATCGTTCAATCCAAGTGATCAAGTGATTACATATTGATCTTGCTATCTTGTAAGGAAAAAATAGAATTTAATTTAAAAGGAAATCATAAGAAATTCCGTGAAACTAAAGTTATAAGATTCCTTTCTATCTTATTTTCTTAATTTTAACGCAGAATATTTCTATGATATAGAAATATTCTTTGTTCATTGCTAAGAAACTTAGCAATGAACTTTTACTTATGTAAAAGGAAAACTTATTTCAACGTATCGTAAAATTTATCAAAACAATATTATCGAGAGTTTTATATTTTATATAACGTAAACTTTTTTATATAACATAAATTTATATAACATAAACAGTAAAGTTATATTCTTAAATGTTAAATCGTTGATGTAAGTCCTCGGAATTTTATTTGATCAGAAATAAATACAATAATACACATTTCTATGATCTGTTTTTAATTAGCATTTTATGCATTATGATATTACTGATAATTATTTGCTAGCGAAACACTCCGCGAACAAGATGTAGCAGAAAAATCCGCAGTGCAAACCAAATTGGAGGATTTACAGCAAGCCAGACGGGACTTTGTGATGGCCGTAGCGCATGTTGGCGGTAACGCAGTGCAACTCAAGACGAATAAGACTAAAATAATTCATACGTAAGGATATGAGAACAGAAAAAAAGTAAAGAAAGTAAAGATTTTATAATAATTGGATAAAAAAAAGTTCATCTGATTGTATTAATACAAAATTCAGAATTCGTTCGCACAAAGTTCAAAGTTTAAATCGGCACAAATCGGAGCAACTGAGATTTGGAATTTATACATTTGAAGGAATATGCAAAATATCGTCATTAATAAATCCTTTGCACTCGGTTGTTCTTATCGAGGAAACATCGTAAATCTACCAAATAGTTCGGAAGTGTTCTCTAAAGGCACATAAAAAGATTGCTGATGATTATATAGATCAAAATCACACAAATGCAAAATTTTTTATGAATATATTCTTCCTTGAAGTTCTCCATTCACGTTGCGTGAAAGAATATATAGAGAAATGAAAAATACATCTAGATAAGAGAATGTCCGCTAACAATAGATGAGCCTTCGCGGTTGTGGCATTTCTTTGTGTCAGCAGAGGATAGCCATAAAGAATGATTCTATTTGAAAGACTGTTCTCTTTCTGAATTGCGCATAGCGCTTGTATACTATGATACGTATTGTATCAGTCAATAGGTCTGAAATGACCAAATTATATCGTATAATATAAGCGGTGTGGATCAATATGCTCTATGTAGCGTTCTTTACGAAAATCTCTAATATTTGTGTGGGGATTGGAAATATATGTCCTAATTCCTATATGTTCTAGAGAGTATCAGAAGAAAAAAAAAATGAGAAATCTATATTCCATTTAAAGTAAAGTTTTTGTTTGAACAATTGAGAAATTATTTACAAGAGTTACTTATCGTGTTCTTTCACTTTCTCTTTAGACAATAGATTGAATGTTAAATTACATACATTATTTATGCGAAAGAAAGAGATAGAGACTGCGTTGAGTATTTAAATAGTATATAAAATTAGTATAAAAGAGTATATAAAATTTGAAGTGAAAGATAACAAACAAATTATTTGTATTTCTATATTATATTACTTCGAACCTGTATTGCAATCTCAGTGATCGTTTCAAATGTATCAAATATCACGCATTAGTAAATATAAACTATAAAAATTTGATTTTTTGTTCACAAATAAGTTCCATAAGATTTAATGGCAAATATCATTCCAATAAAATAACTCGTTAGCTATACCATTTAATTTGAAACGATTCGCTTTTCATTTTCGTAAAGAGACGCGATCGAGTTGTTGGTAATTCCAAGAAAACGTCTGCCAGTGCAAAGGATTAAGATTTAACAAATGTGAAATTAGTGAAACAAATGTCAAAATTCTCTTCTAGAAATTCATTTCATTGATAGTATATTAACGATTATATTCCATTATTGTAAAATATGAGGATTTGATTTAACAATAGTAAAAGATAAGAATTGATAGAGTAAAAGAATTGAGATTTCAGCTGACACTCGTAATTAAAATTGTGCAGAGTGCCTGAGCTCGAAGGCGAGGAGCTTCGCATCCAGTATCATCGGGAACATCCAACTGTTATGGCTGCTCGTGAATTTGCTCAAAGAAGCATGGCAGCTCTCAGAGATCGTGAAGAAGCTCGCAAGCTGGAAGAACTCGAGAAAGCAGCTGAGGAAGTAGAAGACGACCTGGCATTGTACGAGGATGTACCATTTGCAGAGGAGGAGTTCCTACGGGAAGTTGACGTATCCTGGGAAGAGGAGGAGGATTTACCACGTCCGTCCAAGATAAGAGCCGCCTTGCGAGAAATACCACTGCGCGAAGATTACAGATATACACCATTCGATCCGGAGGAGCTCGAAAGATTTTTCGATGTGGAACAGTTCCCGCCCACTCCGCCACGTGTACCGCCACCGGGTCGCGAACATTTACATCCAGATCTTTGGCTGCTGGACGATCCGTGGTACAAACCTGCTCCATGTCCAGGCTGTGCGGACGAACCTGATCTCATTCGCTTTGACTGAAGTTTCATCTGCTTTGATGAAGTTGATCATATTTGGTCTCTGGATTATGAGATTTCCTCCCAGGAACCTGAGGAAAGGTACTAAAGCAAATTTTATATTAATCGTATTATTAATTATTAATTCTTTTGCTATTGGCATCATATATCCGGACTTTTATTATCGGGATTTTAATCAGGATTATATCGATCATAATAGGTCTAAGAAAAGCAGAAGTGATCCCGGTGAAGAAAAGTCGCTTATCTAACTGTCAGGCAGTCTGTGGAGAATTACGAGGAATCACATTTTTATCATCAACGTTCGTTTCTTATGATACCGTTTCCACGTCATTTAATCCTTTAAAATCGTTTTGTATAATATTTATTATATCTCTGAAGGATTTTGCAGTCCATATTCGCACTGATTTTTCCTTATCCAGTTTATCGATTCAATTTACCCCAAACGCATATAAAAATAAAACTCAGTAATTTGTAATATTTGCTTCGCTTCGAATCTATAGCGGAGATCTCTTTACTATGTAGTGAAACTGATAATAATACGTCAATTTATTTAAATATTTATTTTATAAATCATCAATTTCAATACATCATTCTTTCAAAGAACTTGAAACATTTGAGACAATCAGTAGACGTGATAAGATATTTGTATATTTAATTTATGTATGCAACGTTCATTGTTCCTGTCATTGTCGAAAACTTCCTGCATTTTATAAATTTTCTTTTGTTGTTATTTTTTATTTTATTGAAATTCCTTCACGAACAGAATGATGAAATCTTTTCCTTTTATTTTTCAATTTCTTCCCGGTCTGGCATGGTAAATAATATCTTGCATCGATAGACTAATTCTACAAAGAAGGTTTAGTGAGTTGCGCTTTAGCGAAAGTTGCACTAAATAATAATAACTATTGGAATCTATGATTGGTGAATCATAGAATAAAAATCTCGTAATAAAAAGAAAATAGAAACAAAAGAGAAGCTTTTGACGATTAGCAATATATGTTGCAAAGAGAAAGGATTTGTGATTGACTGTTTCTAGAACTTCCTTAAAAATTATCCGTTTATGATGGATAAGTATAAATAAAAAACAATAAGACTGCCAAGACTGGATAAGAAATGCTAATGGAAAAATGACTTTCTGGAGGAATGGTCTAAGCAGATTAATTCATTAATCTCCAAGACTTTCTGCATCCTTTTGGTCGATTAACGTTTCTGAATTCCTTGTAAGATCTTTCCATTCTTAAGTTTCAATTCTTTTTTAGATTCTTTCTCGCTGAAACAGCGATTTTTCGGTATAAAAAAAGTGTGAACGCTGAAAACTTTCCGCCTTTTAATCTTCCATTTTCTGTATTCTGTCTTTTCTTTCTATACTTGTCTGAATTCCAATTTTGTCATCCATTCGGAATTTATACTAGCACAAGCAGACGCTACAATTCCAATTCAAATTCAATCCTTTCTACGGATTATTAATAAAAGCAACTTTTTGCTTCTTTAGACTTTTCTTTGAACTTTTGAAAAACGCAGTAGAGAAACCATATTCCCACAATTTGCTACAATTTTTGTCATGTCTTTTGTTTTCTTCGTTTCGTCTCCTTGAATAAGCAATTTTTTAATTTCAAATCAGCCTTTACCTCTTCTCGAATACGTGTAAGAACGTACAAGGACTCGTACAAAAAGTTGCAAAAATCGCTGTAATTGACAAATATACCGTTTGCGTCAGGAAGCAAAAAAGAAATAGAAAAAAAAATCGGCGTAGTCGGCGAAAAATAAAGAGAATCATCGGTATATGTTATGGACAGCTTTAGCTGATATAGAAGATAGCAAGATATAGAAAATTTATGACATAATAATTTATGTTTTTATTATATTTGCAAATTCGTTGATAAAAAATTTCATGAAGTTTCTGTCAACGAAACTATATGGAATCATTTAGAAGCTATTGGAACTAAGTTTCACTAAATATTCATGGATAATCACTTTGATATCTTTGCTTTATCGTTTCTTTAATCTAATCTCTAAAAAGATACAACTAGCATTACTCGAGCGCAGTAAGCGTATAAAATCGGCTGGAAGAATACTAATGGTAATGATCAAGGTAACAAAAGAGGATCATTCATTTATTACTTGGCTGTCACTTGATTTAATTTTCCAGTTACAGCATCATTATGAGATGTCATTCTATAGAGGTGTTTTATGAATTGTAATAAATTGCAATTTTAAACAAAATAGGAAAGGAAGAGGGAAAGTGATAATTTAACTTTTCCGAATAGATAAAGCATAATATTAACATCAGGATTCTAACGACAAAATAATAAATCGACGATGACGAGTTCTATCCAGCCTATCATTTTGACGTCGCGTGCAATTCTCCATTGAAAAATCGATGGTACGTGCGGCACGTATCATTAATGTTCTAGTCTTTCGATTGAAACCAACAGTTAATCATGCTGAAGAACTTTTTGCAGAAGTATAATATCAACAAAATATTTTTATCACTCCTAGGTCTTTGGCCATTCCAGAAAAAACTCCTAAGAAATTCATTGCGAATCTTTTGTTTTTTGCTCGAAATAAGTTATTGTCCTTTTGAGGTAATGCATACATCGGTTTCTATATATTTTAATCTGAGAAAATGTGTATATAGTGTAATAAAATTCTAATAGTACCATATTATCCATATATACCAAAAATGTTAGTCTTTTATTGTAAAATACTTTATTATAATTATTGCAAAAGAATTTTATATAAGAATATATATATATATATATATATATATATATATACATAATATAATTAAAAATGTAATAATATTATAATATATGCTTTTCTATATATATATTTTACAAACGAATATCGGACATAGCTGCTCCTCTTGTATGATCATTGGGATGATGCGCAATTGATTTATGAAGGCTGCTATCAAATTACTTTATCCGCGTCTTTCCTCATAAGAATCATAAACGAATTCTGGAATCACGATAAGGTATAGAAGTAAAAATGTGCCAACATTACTTAAAATCAACTATTGTTGTTAAGATTTTATGTCTATATAAAAACACGCAAGACTATCTTAGGCGTAACATATTTCAATCGTTGTTTATATTTGTGATCAGTTGAGAAAATTATATCAGAGTATCGATGAACATTGGGATATATTTACGAACGAAATAGATGTTCGAGTTTTAAAACATTATTCTTTATTGTCGCGAAAATTTACGCTATATTACTTCAGTAAGTACATATATGTATATATTGCAAATGTATATATGACAATATGCCTTTCTATATGTCTTGAAATATGCTAAGAAGTTAATACATAACATAACTGATAACACATTAAAAACAATTTAAATAGCACAAGCACTGAAAATTAAGGAACAGAATCAGAAAGGGCAATCAATATCCAATAAAATTTTAACGATACATTCGTGGGATCTAATATTTGCATTCAAATATAATAGACAATAATACTTATAAGACATTTGTAATATTGTAGCGTTAATGTATGTCTTGATGTCGGGGTTTTTAATAATACCGTTGACACCGGTATTCTTAGATATTGTATCGCCTCTTAATGAATCACGTCCGCGATTTCTTGCAATCGAAGTTGAATTCAGAATGGACAAGAACGAGCACTTTCTATCACTTTTTATTTATATCACCGCTATAATTGTGATAGGCATGAGCATTATGGTGGCTGTTGATGCAATGCACGTTACGTGCACTGCTCATGCATGCAGTCTGTTTGCGGCTGTCAGGTAAGTATGTTGTATATTCAAATTATTTAATGATAATTTGAATACTAATGTATGTTAACCTTATAACGACAAGAAGTTTTGTAAATCAGTAAACATGGAAATAATGTTAATTCTAAAATTAATCTTATTTTAATCTTACGAACATGTTATAATTTTCTCGTAAAATTCATATTTTGAAGTCAGCAAGTTGAAAATATAATCTTGAAAGTCGACAACGAAACAAGCAAACATTGCATGAATACAAAAACTGAATCGTTCAATGAAGAGATCACGTATCGGGAATATATCACCTGTTTAAAAAAGCATCAACTTGCTATAGAGTGAGAATGAAATGATTTAAATAACCGTTTCATGTAATATATGAAATCGGTAGAATAACGATTATATGTTTAGATTTTAAAGCTTCACCAATATTTGTTTGATAGATTTGTTGATATATTGGCATCATCATATCAAGGATTTTCGTTAGTTTTATTGATGTTGATAATTTCAACTTTAAGTCTGATTGGAATTCGAGTAGGTATTAGATAATTATTTGAAATTCTGTACGATAAATATAAGCATATAATCAAATAATACCATAATACAATAATACAATAATTATTTAATAATACGCATTGAGGACGTATCTTTCGTTAAATGTCGAAAATTTTCGAAATATTAATGAAAACTTGTACATTAAATTATATATTAAATAATTATTGTGTAATAAATAATTGTTATGTGTCGCAGATAGTTTATGTGCTGGACCAAGTAGAAGAGATGATAAGATTTATTTTTATAATCATGGGAGCCTTGATGACCTTAATGATAGCGTGTTATTCTAGTCAAAGATTAATGGACGAAAGTCAGAATGTATTCTATCGAGCGTAATAATTTATATTTTAATATATATGTCGATTAAGATAAAGTGCTATTAAAAATCTCAATTTTAATTTGATATCGCTTTTAGCCGATTTTTTTCAACTTTAATTTATATTGGATTTGGAAATATTAGTGACACAAGTATCATTTTAATCAAAGTAAATGTTAAACGTATCTTTGTAGATATGCGGCGGAATGGTATAATTATTCACCTAGATTGAAATCTTTATTAATTATAATCCTTTATAGAAGCAATGTATCATGTGGATTGAAAGCAGGTAACATAATTCCGTTATCAATATCAACATATATGGCGGTAAGCAAAAATGTGTGACTTATTATATCTTTATATATAAATGTTTTATAAAATTATTAAATATATATATATATATATATATATGAATTATATCACAAATTTGCGATTTTATTCGATTTAAGGTGGTACGAATGGGTGTATCTTATTTCACGGCTTTTTTATCGCTCAAAGATTAACAAATTTTCAGTTAATTTTTTACTGTTATGTCTTTTTTGAACAATTGTCAATAAATTACGATAAAAAAGGTAAAGGCAGAGTAACTTGTTTACAGTTATTTGTTCATTAATACAATTTTAGGATTAAAAAAATATTTTTGTATTGTATTTTGTGCTAAGCGTTTCTATAGAATATCCATTTTATGTATTCATTCACCAGTAACTTTACATTTCACTTCAAGTTTTATTTTTTTAAGAAAATTAAGGAAAATTAATATCATAACAAAATTAATAATATCATCCGGATGTACAAAAAATGTCCAAAGTATTATATTTCATTAGATGGAAACGGAAAAAATCATTGGCATATGTATTATCTTTATAAATATCTTTCAAGATAGATCACACAGATAGAAAATTTACGAAATAATAATTACCGTACTGATGTTTTTATCATATTTATGAATTCATTGACAAAGAATTTCATGAGGTCTCTGTCAACGAAACTATACGGAATCATAAGGATTTAGAAACTACTGGAATTAAGTTTTATGAAATATTCATGGATAGTCACTTTGATATCTTTGCTTTACCATTTTTTTAATCCAATCTCTAAAAAGATACAATTAGAGCAATAAGCCTATAAAATAGGCTGGAAGAATATTAACGGTAAAAGTCATCAACCAAAAAGAATCAGCATTCATTTTTATCGTTTTTTGACTATCACTTGATTTAATTTTCCAGTTACAGCATTATTATGATATGTCATTCCATAGAGATGTTTTACGAATTCTAACAAATTGCAACTTCAAAGAAAATAAGAAAGGAAAAAAGAGAAAAAGTGATAATTTAGCCTTTCCGGATAGATAAAACATAATGTTAATATCAGGATTCTAACGGCAAAATAATAAATCGGTGATGACGAGTTCTATCTATCCTATCATTTTCATGTCAGTTGCAGTTCTCCATTGAAAAATCGATGATACATGCGACACGTATCATTAATGTTCTAGTCTTTCGACTGAAACCGACAGTTAATCATGCTGGAAAACCTTCTGCGGGAATATCAGTCGAATATTTTTATTAAACATGGGTCTTTGACCGTTTCAAAACAAGTTCTTGAAAAATTTATTGCGAACTTTTTACTTTCTGCTCGAAATAAGTTATTATTCTTTCGAGGTAATGCATATTGGTGCACATATTAATCCAAAAGAATATCTTCAATTAATGTTTCTATAACATAGTTCTTTAACGGAATTATCATAGACATTTTTCAAGATGTAGAAAATTTATGATGTAATAATTTATGTTTTTATCATATTTGTAGATTTGTTGATAAAAAGTTTTATGAAGTCTCTGTCAACGAAGCTATATGGAATCGTAATAGTTTAGAAACTATTGGAATTCAATTTCAGCAAATATTCATAGATAGTAATTTTGATATCTCTACTTCGCGAATCCTTACAGAGATTTACAAAATCGCGTCAGAAATATGATTTTATGTCGCACGGAAATACTTCCATCGCAATGATTAATATATGTTGATATATTGAGAGATTCTCCAGTCGTATACGCTGATTGCAGGTTATCGAATTAAACAATGACCGATGGATGTCGATTTCGGGTAAAATTAAATATCTGATGTTGAACTTCTGTTATTATTGTAATCTTTTATTATTGTAATCGATACAAGCGATACTTCGTTGTCCTGGGACTGCGTTAAGATTTTCGGCTAAGAAACTATATAGTGAAAACTGTGGTGGAACTAGAACTGATCTTAGGACAAAGGTCTGGCTTTTATATGCTACTGTTGACCGTTATCAGCAACAGTTTCTTATCGAAAACAAAAGAATCGCGATGTGTCATCATTGCGATAGCTTTGCCCGCTAATGCGATACTATATTTAGTGCTTGTTAACGCGCCTTCGATGATTCGCGCAACACCGTTTATATTTTTATTTATTGCCGGTCCGAAAGAGTAAAGATGAGAGTCATTGAATAACAAACAATCTTCTTTAATCGTCAAATTACTTAATAGTTACAATATCGGAATAATCGCGCTAACTCAGTGGCAAGCGTGCGATTGTTGCATATCTTTTGGCTTCTCGCAAGACGCTAATCTCTCGACGCTTGGTATTACCGAGGATAACGATCTTGTTTTCGGCAACGATTGCAGCTCAATTCATTGACTTTGTGTTATCATATTCGATATAAGCTTGTTTACATTGGGAATATTTCGAAGCCAAAGATAGCATATATGAAATCCTTAACATACCGCCCGTCTCGTATCCGAAGAAACGGAGACGAGATCTTGATACATTTACGATGACGAAATATGGTAACAATAAGAACGGAATTCGAACAAAGAACGAACATTTACAATAGGAATAATGAATATCGTTAACTATATACAACGAACATGAACGCACATGAACGCGTATTTACCCTAAGGAACTTCGCGCTTCAATGCGAACAGTCCCTGAACGGCATCGGTAATTTGCAGATTTGAGCTATTGGTTTATAATGAGAGCAAGTCGTACCTAAGGTCAAATCATCCGGCTATTGCAAATTTCTTCAGGCATCCATTCGATGTGTCGATATATCGACATGAGCGCACGAATGTACTACGGCGCGCCCGGCTATTTTTAAGTTTCTTCAGATATCGATCCGATAAGTCCAGATATCGATATGAGCGCACGGCTGTACTATGGCGCTCCCGGTTATGATTAGATTTCTTCAGTCATTGATCCGATGTATCGACATATCGATATGGGAGGACGGCAGTACTACGTCTCGGATATTTGCAAATTTCCTATAGCATTGATCTGACGAATCGTATAAGATCGATACGATGACTCACTTCATACGCAGCGCTTTGCAATAATACTGCCCTCGGCAATTTGGAAATTTCTTATAATATCGCACAGACATTGACATTTCAGAGTCGGGCTGTGATTCATACGATGTCTTAGTTTGTATGTTTGTATGTTTGTTGTAAGAAGTCACAGAAGTTTTTACTCGGTTATTTGCATATTTCTTCGGGTATCAATCCGATGTGTTGACATATCGATATAAGCGCACGACTGTACTATGCTGCCCTCGGCTATCTGCAAATTCCGATCGCAAACACATTGCGTGCAATATTGAGACGCACTTGTGCATCATTCTCGCGTCATATATTACGTATATTCGGCATCTCGGACACCTTGCACATTTTAATGAAGTTATGAAATTTGTAAACAGAGTCGGACGCGTTTTTCAGCGAGAGATCTTGGCAGATACCAGAAGCCGCAATGGATCTTTCCGATTAGATGGAGAATCCACATCGAAAACACAAATTACTCTCGTTTTCTCGCAAGAATTCGCTTGCGTCGCGACTCTCGTCGAATTTGCTCCCAACTGCTGCTGCCCGAAAGAGAGAATGTCGTTGGAGATAAAGTTAGTATCGATTCGCATGCTGTTTGGTTAATTATTTCAATATGCTTAATCGTGTTCTACTGCACTCCACGGCCCTTCTCGTTACGTTATCGTTACAGGATGAAATGTGTCGCTCGTGTCGCTCTAAACAGCAAACGAATATCAGAGACATGTCATTAATTCATTTTCATTAGTCCATCAACAGAAAACATCAAAATGTCTCTTGCTTTCAATAATTCGCGGCTGTCCAAATTCATGTATTATAACAAGTATTATCACCATAATCCTGCCGTATAGTTACATCGATTAACCGAAACGCCGTATCGATGCCGTTAGAAATTTGGAAATTGCGGATAGAATACTAGTACTTCCGGATTTCTTACTTAAAAGCTGAGACATCATATTGATCCCCAGCGATTATGCAATTCGTCAGATCTATATGCTATATGCTATATGCTATATGCTATATACTATAAGATATTTGCAAATATCCGAGGGAATCTTAGTACTACCGTATGCTCATATCAATTAGCCGATACGTCGTATATATGGCTTAAGAAATTTGCAGTCTGCTGAGGGAATATTAGTACTTCCGGGCGCTTTTATATAAAAGTTGAGTCATCGCATCGATCACTGATCGACTATATCAAAACACAGAGCGGTACTATAAGAAATCTGGAAATAGCCGAGGGACTGTTACTACTTCCGGGCGTTCTTATCTAAAGGCTGATTCATCGTATTGATCCGTGATCGATTATGCAAAACATCAGATCAATGCGATTAGAAATTTGCAAATAGCCGAGGGCGCCGCAATACTGTCGTGCGTGTACATCGATTAGCCCAAATGTCAGATCAGTCCTATAAGAAACATGCAAATAGCCGGTGGTGTCGCAGTATTGTCGTGTGCAAACATCGATTAGCCGAAACGTCATATCGGTGCTATAAAAAATTTGCAAATAGCCAGTGGCGCCATAATGTAGGATATTTCTATCAGGATGGAATTGTTAAGTATGATGGGTCTTCGACGCCTTAGATTGATGAAACAATAAGTAAAGAAACTCTTTATTCTTCTTTGTGAAGATATAACAATAGGATAGTGAAGATATAGCAAAGATATCTCGAGGCTAACTGACTTCACAACTCTATAATTACTCGACTACTCTTACTGATAATTGCTACTACTCTTATTCTGTTCTCACTTCTGTTCTGACACTCTCATACTCTCTCTCTGCCACTCTCTGCTGGCGTAGTTCTTTATATACCCAAAAGTGGTGCTACATTTCAGAATTGTCGGCCAATACATATTATCATTCGATCTGGACGAATCACGTCGTCCCGCGAGCTCTCGAGCGTCAACGGTTTTTTCCGCGGTTGTCCTGGACGTGACACGTCCAGAAACACACGTGCGCATCACCGATTACAAGTCTTTGATACATGCCACCTTTAACAATCCCTTTCTTATATACTGTAATAATATTACCGTACGCTCAAATCCATATGTCGACACATCGGATCGATGCCTGAAGAAATTTGCATATAACCGAAGGCGCCGCAGTACTGTCGTTTACATAGATCGATTAGTCGAAACGTCAGATCAGTATCATAAGAAATTTGCAAATAGCCGGGGACGCCATAATACTGCCGTGCGCTAACATCGATTAGCCAAAACGTCAGATCAGTGCTATAAGAAATTTGCAAATAGTCGAAGACGCTATAATACAGCCGTATGCTTATATCGTTATGTCGACAATTCGTATCGATGCCAGATGGAATACGCGAAATGTCAGATCAATGTCAAAAGAAATTTGCAGATAGCTGAGGGCGCCATAATACAGTTGTGCGCTCGTATCGATATATCGGATCGATGCCTGCAGAAATTTGGCCATATATGTCCATTCTGGACAACGTGTATCATATATGATCATACCCGACATACAATAATAAAGTTTGTCAGAACTGGTTAATTCTGGGCTAAAATTGATCATATGTGATATTCTTCATTATAAATGATCGTTCTTGATCATAGCTGGCCACAATAGACTTTTATAGGCCATGTGGGGCCATAATTGTCCATATTCGGCATAGTGTGCCGTGTAATACCAAATCTGACAAAAATGGACAAAATTGGTAATAACTGATAATACTGGGGAAAATTTAGCCATAATTGGTCATACTTGGCCATGAGTGGACATATGGTGCCATTACAGGCCACTTTTGGGCACTTTAGTTCTTACGTAGCAAAGTGAGCATTATATGGCAGAACCTATCATATCTTTCAAAAATTGGATACAGCTGGCAATATTGGGGCAAATTTGGTCATACTAGGCCATAATTGATCATACTAGGCTATAACTAGACATACGAGACATTTATAGGCCTTCTTAGTCCACATTTCTCTATACTTGGCACAGTGTGCCCTGCATGATCATACCTCACATACTCTACCAGAATTTGTCAGATCTCACTGGAGATCTCCTTCATTCCTTATGCATATTTATTTACGGGTTTAGCGGCGCACGTGTCAGTCGCCGTGATAATAGCAAGAACGTACCGCAAGGATTTACAAGCGCAGTGAAGAAAAGTTAAGTTAATAGGATATTCTGCCGGGATTTTTGGCCGGCAATTTATAAGAGCATCGGCAATGTATTAAGATCTCGAAAAACAACAACAACAATAACAACAACAAGGTCGCTTGAAGTTAGTCGAGTTCAGTCGGCCGTTAACAACACATAACGCATATCGCCGCGATGCGCGGCGCTTCATTTTAATCTCATTTAGCTCTTCTCCCTCTTCCCCCTCTATCCTCTCCGCGCTGTCTCGCGAAATTGATTAAAACTTGATGGAAATCGCGATACAACGTCGCGGCGCCTTCTATGTTGATCGAAGTCAAAGTCCCCGCGCCTATCGAACGGATGAATTATATCGATTTGCGTGCGAGGTCGTGGCGTCGCGTTTAAAGCGTGGTTAAATATGCAGAAAGCTCTATTAATGGAAGCAATAAACCGGTTCATTATTAGCTTGTGTCTTTGCGAAAACCAATGTTCACATTTTATGTTGCTAGCTTTTTTTAGTGTTCTTCCTTTTTTTCTCTTGTTTTTTCTTTTCTTTTTTTGCCTTTTATTGCTAAACCATTGGCTATTTTCGTTAAACTATACGCGGCCCGAGGAAGCAGAATGTTTATTCCTCTATAATTAACATCGCGAGTTATTGTATTTATGCGCATATTTAACTGCGTGATTTTGTTTTGATCGCGATTACGCTATGCAATATGCGCTCCGTTCGTAAGTAATTAACACAATCGCATGGTGGACAGATCAGTTTTTGTTTATCACGTACGTTACCGAGTTATTATTCAGTTCTGTTGATTGCTGCCACGTACTTATTTAATATAGATTTTAATTAATGCTTGATAATAGAAGTACTCTCGACGCGAGAGTATTCGAAATGTAGAAACACGAGAGTCGAAATTTCGATCTCTCGAAGCACAAAGCGTGAATTTCTATATGTGAACGTTGTGATAACTCAAAAATAAAACTGAGTCCTACATTATTATCTCTCAGTCGCTATTCTTAAAGGAACGTTCCTCGTTCTATTTATTTCGTTTTGTTTGTACTACGTTTTTTAGTAATTTATGGTGATTTGTAATATCGAGATTCGAACTCGCGGAAATCGTCGGTAGTTTCGAACTTTCCTCGCGAGTGCATAAATTATTTTTCCGAATCACTCAATAGAGAAGAAGCCCGGGAGGAAATATTTCTTCCGTTTTCGCCGTCGCGGACGACTTTCGTAAAATGGCCAATCATATTGTCATTACGAAGAAGACGATCGCCCGTGTATGTGCAATGTGCACGTGCGATGTACCGCGTCCTGAAAATTTCGATAAGCTGCATTCACCGCCTTCGCACTTCGTCTTTCGGTAATACGATAAGATGTTGCTTTGGTAAAAGCTATTTATCTATCTGCCGTAAAAAGATCAGCTACTTCGTCTCGAAACTAGGATTATCATATAAAATGTATCGAGATATATCATGCAAGCACCTGTTTGTAACACTACAAAATACATTAATCTCTTTACGTTAATCTCTTAACGATAAGGTCGTGAAGTGTCGTAAGCTAAATTGTAAATAATTTCTCTCAAGAAATATCTGGTAGCACGTAATATTCAAATGTGTTTAGAGTAATTATTGTTGTTTCTAATTAATGACATGTTATTGTTGACACATCTATCGTTATATATTAAATTAGAAGTAGAAGATATGAAAAGAAGATAATTTTGTTTACATAGTGCTTTGATATATTTTAATATGTTTGTTTACACTTAATTTATGCTTATTGATAGTATAATCAATTCTCTCTTTAATATCTTATTTGATATTTTGATAACATGGGCATTTGCTTTGACGCATGCATTTGATGCAGATTTTGATTACAAATCGCATCCGATTGTGGCTGACAGGAGGACGTTATAGCTGAAATTTTGCGAGCCATCCACAGAAAATCCTCGTACAATTGAGATTTTTCCGGAAGAAAATATATCGAGAGTGTGAAAATCCTTTCGTTTACCATGTCATCTTTGCGGCGAATAGAATCGGAATACTTATATATTTGATTTCTCGTTACCATATATTTTCTCCAATTCTTTTCTTGAAATTCTAAAAACATTCTAAAGACATTTTTTAGAGCGTGTTACGCATATAACACCTTATTTAATCGTAAACCGATCAGTTTGTGAGAAAATGTTGCTTACATTATGAATATAAAACTTTTGAATAAAGAGAAAAGCAGAGAATGAATGTTCAAATAATCGCGATATATTAATTACATATTACATAAATGTTATTCTGCTGCTAAAAGGATATTGTCATAAAACTCTTATTATTATCATAACTTTAATTTCGATTTTAAAAATTTATTTCTTAAAAAATCCGAAATCATTCCATAATTCAACATTATGAAAACAATATACTACTTTGAAAATGGGAGATTATAGATAAGGAGTGTTTCAAAAATTGTCGGGAATACATTTCGAGAGAGAGAAAGAGAACCGTCTTTCTTATCGTGCGTCACGCAAGGCAACAAGAAAACAAGAATTTTCACGGAAAAGCTCGTTCCTTCTTCTCCCTCGAAAAGGTTGTTTCGATGTACCGTATCGTCTAAGGAAAAGCGCGAGCTTCAACATAATTTGTTATCCGAATAAAGAAGGACGAGTCGTAAAGAAAAGCGTCGATTTTGGGTAGCAAGGATTTAGCACGGAAAATCATTTCCGCATTTACCATATGGCAAAATCATGTATTTACATATTTGGCTTTATTCTCGTTCGATCTTGGAGTCATTCGTCATTCTATTGATACTTTTATTTCTCGCATACTCGCGGGAAATAACACTCACAAGGTAAATATCCTCTCAGCGACTTTTAATTACCGTTAGACGAATAAGCGCCTCTTAACGTAATTGATTAATGATTGTTGTTGCTTATTAATAAAAATTCTGTATTATTAATAAAAATTCTGAATAAAACGGAATAGTAATATCGAGAGTTTATTTAGAATACTAGCTCTAACAAAACGTAAATTTCGAATTCTATAATTAATTGATCGATTTTGTCGTTAAACGCGTAGATTTTTCAAATCATCGCCAAAAAGCGTTTCCTTTCTGTATCTTGTATTTAATAATCTTATTTTCCTCACATTCGTATTCCTTCGATGGAAGATACGCCGACGAAGCCTTTGTGCTGGGTTAAGTTGGAAGAAAGCGGAAAGGAGGTGGGAGTCCGTGAAATATGGATATTCTACTTGCTTCGTTATAACGTATGCATGAACGGTTTACCCTCTCGCGATGACGGCTGCTTTTTGTTTTACCAAGTAGAACATCGATGGCGATATACGATAGTGTCTCATTTGATCTTACGAAGATGGATCTTTCCAAGCGTGCACGTGCGCGTATCGTTGATGGTAGATTTTGTATGATTCATCGAAACACATGCATCGACAGAACGAAAATACTCGACATAGACGAAGGAATTGTATTTTTATTTATTTATTAACTTTAGATATCTATATATTAGTTTATCTATTAAAGAGCCTATGGCCTAAGATTTATTTGTTGTTTATTGTTTAAATGATTTCGAATTTAATCTTATTTAAATCGGAATCAATCGGAATCAAAGCACACAATTTTTCAGGTTCTTTTTATTATCTGTTATTACATGTACATAAAAACATAACTATAATAATTATTATGACGCGTCTTAGTGTGTAATGTAACTTGATATTAGTGTAATATTAATAAATATTATAAAATATTATATAAATATATTATATATTATAAATATTAATAAATATTAAAATGTGCTTCCTGTGCGATTACGCGTACGCAGCACAGACTTCGGTAGAAATTCTCTCGTTTGACAGCGAAAGCGAGCTAGAAATAGAGAGAGAGAGAGAGAGAGAGAGAGAGAGAGAGAGAGAGAGAGAGAGAGAGAGGGAGAATTTTTCACGATTTCTCGAAAAGGCCGAAGTTTACCGTTTCGAAGTTTAAGGAAAATCGTACAACTTCGCCTCGTTCGCAGCGAATAACGAGATGCGATCAGCGAAGGGCTTTGATTTTGCCATGGCAGAGACGGGGATTCTATTCGTACCTGCCGCAGGAAATATCTCTTTCGCTTTCGGGCTTTCGTTTAATTCGAGATTATCCGCAAAGAGATCCTCCGTCTTGAGCGTCTTCGTAATATCACGCCGTCTGAAAGATTCGCTCGGCGCAGCTCTCTGTAAATAACGTTAATAACTGCAAGAACATTTTCAATTTTTAGTCGCACAAGCAAGAAGTCTCGATTGTGACAAGCAAAGATTTCAAAACGACGTAGATCTTCATCTAGACTGTGTTATCATTGATCTTATCGTGATCATGATCATTTTATCGGCGCGGAGATCCCCGCGTTCGCGGCTCATCGCGGAAAATCTCGAGTACGGTAAGCTGTCCCCTTATTTAGATCTCTTTTATACCGTTTCTACTTCTGAAGCCTATTCTTCTATCTACTCCTCGTGTCATCTGCATCTCTCGATGCTTCCCTTCGTTCCCCGTTCTTCCGGAGGCACGCCCGGGACGCATGATAAAACTCTATTGCGGAATCGCGTTCGTTCGCGGAATAATAGAGCGAAGGGATTTTCAGCAACGAAGCTTGTAGACAAGCTAAAAACATACGATGCCGCGTGCACGTAACGTTGCCTCAGCAATAAATTCGCCGAGGCGGCAGGTGTATGAGTCTGTTCGGAATTGACGGATAGGTTGTGTCGGTCGTGTGTTGCCGAGGGAGAAACGTGATGAATTTCCAACTCGCCGATCGGATTTCCGCTCGGATTCTGTAACCCCAGTTTTATTCACTGGCTCGTAAAGTAGAGCGTCCCTGCCTGTAAGGAAAAATTAATACGACGATACCCACCCCCGTTAAATTAATCTATTTATCAGAATCTTTGTATGAAAGCATGGAGCGACTATAACCGACAGCGAATCCTTGTACGAGCCCTTGTATTATCTCTTTTTTTTATTCAACATTTGCTTAACGACTCGATATAAACGCTATTCGATGTTGGAGCTGATAACGCTTCCGTCTAATTTTCCGTATTAAGTGAATCTCGTCTGCTGTGCAATATCAGATAAACGTTGTCCAGTTAGGAACGAAGATGACGATTAGCATGTTCTTGTTTGTTGATTAACGACCATCAATCAATCCGTTTCATTCAGATGGCCGCGCTGCCCTCGACTGAGAATATCCAATTAAGCTGCAACGACAACAATAGCAGTTTGCAGGACACGATGGCGCTGGATTGAAATGTTAATCCGTACTAGTGTAGTGTAATTATGAACGATTCAACGATGCCTGCGATCACGATGCAGATATCTTCATCTCGAAGCGCGGATCTTCCTGAGCTTCTTTTTTGTCCGCTTTCTCGCCTCTCAAGCGATGCTTGATGCACGAGAGCGAAAGAAAAGATTAGGGTTGCAGTGTAAGAAAGTTGAATTGCGTTTTTAAAAGTAACATTAAATATTAATTGCCCATAATGGAGCGTGTTGATTGCGGATTACTTTAAATAGTGAACTTATTTGTTATAAGATCGAGATACTTTGGTTAATAATACTCCATGTGATAATAATACCGTGCGTGCGTGTTATCGTCAATAAATTCAAGTCGCAGATGATATTTATGCAAGCAATGCAATTCCATAAAAAGTGTATATCGATTCAGCGGACTACTAAACGAAACATTTTCTTTGAAGAAATTTTCATAATGCTATTTGCAAAACTCAAGACTTTCCTCTATTTGAATGTCACGTTATACGTAAGAAAATAAGATGAGAAAATACGGTGCTAGGATAAAAAGTACGCTCATAAATATTCATCGTGTTATTTTTACCATTTATTTAAGCAGAAATAAATAAAGATAAGGTAAACTCGGAAGGACAATTTCCACGTGACTTGACAGTCAATAAAACGGTTTATAGGCTATTCTTATTTCGGAAGTCAAAAGACGCAATATTAAAAAAAGGAGAAAATAATTAATTTCGATGTTCGAAAGCGAGTAAAGACAAGCGAGTCAACAATTTAGAAATACGCGGACTGTAAATGATGGTAATTACGATTACGAATTCTCTTAAGAGGACACCAGCATGACACTGGCGTGCCACCATCTGGTATCTTATCTTGAACTTTTAATGGCGCATTTACATTTTTCGAGCATAATGAGAGTACAATAGTCGAGCCATATTTTGGAAGTTAAACGTATCATTGTTCCTGAAAGTTTCGACTTTCCAGATTTATCTCGGGAGTCCGTTGTCCATGGCAATTGGAAAGATCGCTCAAGTTCGGCAAATTTGATAAATAATCGACTGCTAAAAAATAAATCCCGCAAGAGTTCATAATGTGCATTATCAACTCAAATTACGTGCTGATACAGAAATCTTCTTTTACAAAATTTATAGACTTTAATTACGGCTTACGAATGGGGACGCAGCTGTGGATCGGTTAATCTCATTAACATGTTCGAGAATAAAATCTAGCCTCCGCTGCGATTCTTATCGCAATTCTCTGCGCCGCAAAAAAATTCAATTATCCGCCGTCTTTACTTATGCCGTCTATACTTCTCGGGTTTTGCCCTTAAATCACATGCATGCTTGTCTCTCGTCGACTTTAAAAATAAAATTGCAATTTGCAGGCGTATATCCGTGAGGAAGCCCGTGGAAGGGCGCGATTCCTCCGTGATTCGATCGTCGCCGTCTTTGCATTTTGGAGCCAACGATCTTACTTTCAATCAATCTTCTTTCTTTCGAAGCCTTTCCCCTTTCTTCTTCTTACCTTAGGTAGAGGAAAAAATTGCACCCGTGAAAGATCGAGCGCATAATTCCGTGGTATTACGCCAGAATACTGGCGGGACACTCGGAGCACTTTATCTCTCTTACATCGATAAAGCGGGATCGTTTTATACTCACGAGCGAACGCATCATGAAATCTTGCGATTAAAACAAAAAGTCGTGATATTTTTCAATCTTGATCGATAGCACGAAGCATTTCCAAAGATAAGACCGTAAAACTCGCTAGTTTACATTCCGACTTTAATTTGCTTTGCGCTACGCGCGAGTTTGAAGAAATGCAAGAGAAAATGAGGAAAGGAAAACGCGCTGTCCTTGCGAGAGTACTTTGGGTACGAGGGATATTTATTTACGAGTTCCCTAATATTTCGATGAGTTAGATAGTTACGCTCGCTGAACTTCGAAAGAACTCGAAAGTATCCCAATGCCAATCCATTTGCGTTATGAGATTAATTCGAGTTAATTTGGACATTCGGATGGCTAGCGTTATCAAAACCTGTTTGCCGATGATATCGTTACGCAAGACTTGTTTTGACGGGGCTGAGAGAACGCCGGATCAGATCGGGGCGTGATATCTGCAGAATCTGCAGAATTATATTGAAAGAAACTTCTTTCATCCTTTTCTTCGACGATTTTAGCCCTGCTTTAATAACTTTTCTACAGCCGGAAGGAGAGTTCACCGTACAGCTCGCCGTGAAGAAGAACAAGAAGAACGACTCGTTAAAGACACTCGCGGGACGCTCCCCGCGCTGCACCATCTTCTAAAAGTTACGTTTCCTTATTTCTCATTTCGCGCCTCTCATCTCTCATCGAAGAAGAAGGCTCGAGGTATCGAAGCACGGAGGTCGTCGACGCCGTTTCTCAAGAGCTCTCAAGAGTTAAATCCGCGACAGCTTCGCGCGGCGTGATTGTCCGAAAAAGCCTCTTCATCGAGATGAGACCTGGACGCTGAAGAGAAAAGGGTCTCTGCTGTACAAAATGCGGCAATTTTTGGCACTGCAGGCAGACAACATAAAAGATTGCTTCCTGCAGCAATTCCTAACGAGCGGCCGATCAGCGTAGGTGGTGCTTGGGGTAATAATGTTAAGTGACACTGGGGGGGGGGGKGGTTCATGGTGTAAGCAGTGCGCGTCGAAGATCACGTTCGTGGACGTAAATAGATTCGAGGGGAAGTCGGTTTCGCGGGGCTCGACAGTGATTTGCAGAATGTAATAAAGCCGCGATACACAACGGCCTCCCCGCGTCGCAAGAAATAAGATGCCCGTCTAGCTGATCCTTTTCTTTTATTTATTTTCCTTTTTTGTTCCGGTCTACCCCCGACGTGTCAGCATTACATCGGTAAGCGTTATGTCGAAATGCGAGTGCCGCGTTTTCGAATCCACGAGGAAATCCGATCTTGGATCTTGAGTAATACGAGTAAACGCGCGACATTTCATCGCGCGTTCCTCGTCGGTTTTCCTATCGGGAAAAAAAACAAACGGGAAACGGGAAACGGGAAACAAATTCTCTCCCGGCGGAGTCGTGGGATCTCGATTGCGCGGATTAGAAATTTATCGGCTGATTTATATTTATGTGACGAAACCATTTCGGATTTTTATTGCGCAAGTTTTTACCACACTCGCTGTATCTTCCTCTCTTTCTTTCTCGCGCGTGCGAGACAAAAGGTCCGCGAAGGGTGCTATTACTAAAATGATAATACATGACGTCTGTGCACGGCGGGATTGGAGTCCCGATCGATCCGCGGAGAAAGGTAGGATTTTAGGACGGTGAGAGGAACCTGAGCGCTTTCCCGGAGACCGAGTCGCGAAACGTGGGTCGAAGGACGACACCGTAATGATACAATGGTCCCTTGGATATCGAGAGATGGGGAGAAGGAAGGGGGAATATCGACGACTGGGACTACATGCGACGGCGTCTTTTAAAATCGATAAACATCGGAGGGAAACCGGCAACTACTACCCGATGGCCAATACACGAAGGAACGGAGGCAGTAGAGAAATTGCGAAATAGCAATTCGATGGATATTCGATATTTACGAAAGTCTATCGACACGCACGAAGAATTCTGCCTATAATTCCGCTCCACGTGAAATAATGCATGCAAGATTTATATCGGCGTATTTAAATGCAGGACAATACATTCGTATGAACTCGTATGTTTTGGCAATAATTTCAAATGGATATTTCGTGTAACGATTAACATTTTCAGTATAAATATTTCGATGCAAAGTGTGGCTTTAATTATTGAATCCTTTAAACAAATGCTGCATAGTTAACCTGCATATCTTTCAACTCGAGGATATCTTTTAATTAAAAACATCAGTAAGCAGATGTGAATATTATTAAAATTGTTGATTTATGTCTATAATAGAAAATACAAAATTTTGTAAGCTTTAAGAAGACTTTCGATAAACTTACTTTTTATTTAATTTTACAAGGAAGTTATCTTATAACATAAAATTTGACACTTTCGGGATAAATAACAGATTATATAATACATTATGTTATATTATAAATTTTATAATCGTGAGTAGATATATAATACATATAATGTAATACAATGTGATATAAATTCTGTAAAAAGTCATGGGAAATATATATATATATATACATATATGTATATTATATAACATGAAAGATGCAGAGAAATGTAATTAATCGTGAGTTTCACGTTATAGCCGCATAATAGATACGAAATGGGAAAGAAATTATTAAAATTACTGCATCCTGCGGAATCGCCAAAACGTATATTTATGTATATATATGATATTTGCGAAGCGAAGAATTAAATGTAGGCGAAATAATTCACGCAGTACTTATCACATAAGCGAATTTAAAGTGGCATGCTGTATATATATATATATATATATATATATATATATATATATATATACACACATATATATAATAGTTTAATTATTTAAAAACAAAGTTTTGTTGAAAGATCGGCGTGATGTTATCTGCTGGAAATTCTGTTATAAACACATATAATTGTAGAAAAATCTCTCTATGAAGGAAGAGAAGAAAGTAAGACGAGCGCTAAGATTTCAATTAAGACATATTTAATATAATGAAAAGGTCTATATTATATGACAAAATGACGGAATCACGCAAACGGACTATATGACTATGACTGATCGACTTTGACTTAGCGCAAAGAACGATCTTCAAAGTAGTGCAAGTTTATATTTTCCATTTCAGCAACATCAACAAACAGCGGCTCTTTCACGGAAAAAGTTCCATTCGCGAGCAATAACAATCGCATAAATGTTAGCCGGTTCTGATAAGCGATTTCTCTTTGATTTGCGCTCTATTAAACTAAACCAATCGCGCGCGTATGTCCGTTAATCTTTTATCTTACATAATTAATGCAATAGAGCTACATAATGATGGCTCTCTCTCCTAATAATGTTGCGAAATTATATTGCGTGTTATTTTTTACTTTTTGCGTCGGAAAAACGATACAAAAAAGCAATAATATCGCGAAATAAGAACGGCGCTCATACGAATTCCATATTCCGCCTATGATCCGCAAGATGCGGAAATGCTCCGAAAGTGCAGAACAAACACAACGGCGATACGACGTGACGTAGATGGCTCTAACAGGATAAAGCCTAATGTCTTCTATGCACGATGCTATTTTTATCGTCGGATTTGCTGACATTGTGAGAAGGGATGCAGCTGCGGATCCACATGTCGGATCACCAGGACTGTTGTGTCTTCGTTCTCGCTATACGATGTCCAAGAGGCGGTTGCAAGCACGCGAATTTGACGGAATAAACGGAATTTCATCGAAACGCGAGGCAATAGCAGCTCGAAAAGAAATCTTGCCGCTTTCTTCCCCGCATGACTTCTTATCAATCAAATAAATAACCATTTTCTTGTTTCTTTCGGGGGCGCTCTCGATCTAAGAAAAAATATCTTCATCAATCGTTACATCACCTTAACGATTGATGTTGGAGACATTGACATACTGCTTTCAGTTATTTACCAAGTTCCCAAGTCAATTTATCAACCTGGTCGATGTACGTTCGGCATTCAGTGAATTCAATAATATAAAACGATTAAATTCGCGCACGTTTTCATATGTATCGCTTTTACAGCATAAATAGGAAACAATAGATAACAATGATAAAAGAAATCATAATGAAAATATATATATTAATACAACGTATTCTTATTAATGAGCTTTTTATTGTTTCGCCAATATATAGCTAATAAATCTCCATTTTCCACATAATAATATCTTGAGAGAATAAACGCGCGCGCGTAATGCGCACACATTGCGTCCTACAGCGAAATATAAATTATTCTGCTGTTATTGGAACGTGCCGGAAATGTTCACGAACCTAGCGCGGTATTTCTTAACAGCACAGTCTCGCCAAAAATTTCCTTGGGAACATTTCCATCGAAATTTATTTCCCGAGAGAATGAACACTTTATGTTTACGAGAATCCTCCTCTCTTCATTACGAATAATATGGATATCATAAATTCGCGTCATTCTCAAATTGGAAATGCTTCGTCGCAGGACGGCTTTGATCTTTAACAGACTTTATTGCAAGGTAAGCGTTCGAGGTAATCGGATGACGATATCCATCATGAACGAAAGTTACAACGGACGCGGCAAATCCACCTCTCGACCATCTTCTATCCTTCCTCTTTCTTCTTCTGCGGAAATCTTGTCCAATCCGAAAAGATACTCGGCGCGGCAGAATGACGTGTCCGGGAAATCCACTTTAACCATTAGAAATCCAAGCGAATCACGCGTGGCAAAAGACCGTCTTTATCTACTTCGCCCCCGACTATCTTAACGCGATTTCGTACAGGATTTCATTAGTGCGGCAGATAATGAGAGAAAGCAATTGCTCAAAATTATCTCTCACTCATGAGAAAATCCACCTTTTCCTCGATAATCCACACGATTGCTTCCACGTAATGAGCTTCTTAGCTCAACGACTAATTTCCAACAAGCATTCACAGTGCAAGCGTTACATACGGATAAGTATCATTTGATGATAGTTAGTCGCTAAGCTGGAAAATGCGCTGACAATTACTCGAATGTTCATCCGAGGAAGAAGAAGTAATGACGTTAAGCTATTCGAATGCTTGAATAATTTACTCTGCACGACAAACAGCTGACAGATTTAATTCAACAGCGTTTTAATCTCCCTTTGAGACAATTCACGAGAATTAAGCGAACAAAATATAATTTTTACTTATGATGACTTATTAAGCGGTTTATCGCTCGAATAATGAGCTATATTTTCCCAATTTTTCGAGGCGGGAACTTACTTCAAACGGTAATTGCAAACGGTGAAATCTGACAACGGAATAAAAGCTGAGGTCTAACACGAGGAAAGAGAAAGAGAGAGAGAGAGAGAGATGCTTTGCGAGAATACTTCAACAGTCGCGAGCTGACTTTCCGACAAGGCGATTCCGGAGGACAATCTTGCGATGGCGTCATCCCTCGCGAAGGAACGAATGGATTTTGATAGACGATGCGAGATTGAAAGGCCGACAGTCGCTCCCACGCGACGCGTGTCAACGGCGCGGGGTGCGTAAGGTCAACGAAGAGACGCACGGGGATGCGACGCCCACACGCGAGCAGAAAGCACCATTCAGGTACATAAATCTCAATGTCCGGCATATACGCTCTCCCCCATGCGAAGTCGTCGACTCCATTGGTATATATTTATATTCCTAGGCTCGTATCCGAAGAAGAAGGAGAGAAAGCGAGATGTCGTGCGACGCCAGGCTTCTCCCTTGCATGGTGTTATTTTTGGATCTCCTCCAATGGATCGCTTACTTACAACAATGACGCAAGTTCGTCACGCAAAAAGTTCGGCTTTGCATGAATTTCAGGAATTACGAGTTTTCGGATAGACTCTAGCTGATATGTAGTCCGATATGTATCTTATCGTGGTCAACGATCAAATTATATGCATAATTTTGCCGTGAACAGAGATGTGCCGCAAGATTCGAATAACGTTCCATCGAATTCCAGAGACGTATGATAGCTTTCTATATTTACATTACGCGTACATTCACGTTAGATGTTGCATCAGCTGCAGTTTACCGGATCGTATACGACTTACGAAATACCACTAGATGTTATCCATTCCACCCTAGATATCCGTTAATGGTTTTCGCGCGTTTGTTACGCGAATGGAATCAGTGTCGGAGCTCGCATCGCAGAGGTGAAAGACACCGCGTGGTCGGACGATCCGATCCGGTAGCCTGACAGCCGAGGTCGTGGCACTTACGTGATAGTACCTACCTATCTAGCTATCTATCTATCTCGCTCGCAAGGTGCGTGGAGGTGTCCGTGGAGATAGCGCGCGCTTCCCCGCACCCGCGGCTACGCTTGCGCGCCGAACCACGCAGCCGAGGGTGATGGTGGCGACGGTGAGGGTAGTGATGGTGGTGGTTGTGTGAGCCAGGAGAGAGGGTGCGAGGCAGCCCGCTACGGCCGGGTCGACGCCGACGACCGTCAGAGCGGCATCGCGACGCGAGCCTTCCGCGTCTGTCGGTTTTCGCCAACGTCGCGCGCACTATCGTCGTTCGAATTCCGGTTGAGGAATGTGCTAGAGGTTGCCGGGAACACCGCGGCGACTCTCTCACCTGTTACATCCGGGATACACCCTGAAGACCGACAATCGTCGCCGACGTCGCAAAGGACTGAAAGGAACCAAGGACGAGGAAACATCGCGACGCCGAAGGCGCCACGGCGGCGTAACAGGTACGCGCTACCGTTCTTTTCGCTGCCGCGCAAGATCGCCGATCCTGTCGGCGATTCAATGATAAGCTCAGAGCCCGTCGCGGGGCAGACTGCTCGTCAACGCTCCGATGATTTCTCATTCAGCTGAATTCGAGATGAAACGATTTCCTACGACGGTTTCCCCGCGACGGAGAAGCCCGCTCACGATGAGTATCCTGTTGCGTCGTACTGCATTCTCTGCTCCTGAACTCGGACTATCAGTGTCGCATCGTCCTATTAATCAACAGTGATCTGAATCGATCGATCTCGTTCGAGTGTGGCTTACAAGTACGATTAATAAGCGCTCGTAACCTTCGCGTTTCGTTAAATTGCCTGATGCAATCAGCGCATAGTTTGCGTTCCGATGTGACAGTCGATCGTTTTATTTGCGAGAACGTTGAGAATCATCAATCGTTACATTGATAATCACATAATCACATGTGTCCAAATTCTTTCGATCGTAATTATGATTACGCGTTAATTATGGACATGGAAACGATGATTTGCAATCTTTAAAACTATAATCATCGATTCTTTTAAATTTTATTTTCTTTTTGTTATAGACATTAAAAGATTTTATAATTGCGAAATCATTAAAAAGAGAGGAAATCCGTTGCTATTCTTTATTCGAAAAATATTCTTTATTTATAATTATTCTAATTGATTCGAAATATAATTATATCTCGAAAACAAAAGTCTCATATATCATCTCTTAATAATCAGCGAATTAATGGATCATTCGTCATTTTATTACGATGTATAAATTACATAATAAAATTAACGCCATTTGAAATGTATAAATTCTATAAAATCGCGCGCAGAATAACTGAATGGACAAATGTAATTTGATATTAATACATTGAAAAATGAAGAAATGCCTATCTTCGTTAAAGCATTATTTTTTTCAGACGAATGGGAAATAAATTTCTTCGAATATTAACTAATCACTGTCTCTAATAATATTTGTGGAAATTCACGACTCTCCGATGAGCTTATCGCTTGAAGTTCAAAGACATGGAGCGCAAAGTTTGCCAGAAGATAATGGATCAAATGTAACGAATATAACGAATCGGACAAGCGTGTTCGCTAACTATATCATTTTCGAGATTAAAGAAATGTCAAGATATTCCAATATCTCGTTTATCCTGAAATATTGTCGTTTTGTGGTTTGATATCGAAATCAGCGATCAGTGTGAAGTCACAGGACAAAGATTAGTAAGTCGTAACCGGATATTTCAGTAAAATATTATTTTGTCACTACTTTGTCAAGCAGTGTCCACAATTGTTGCCGTATCGCAGAGAAGTCAATTATGATTTGTAATATACATAAAAAGTTTTAATCTTTCACATACACATGCAAGTAGTATAAACCGAATCGCGATATCGATCGCGAATGATGACATCATTTTCTTTTAGAATCCAACGCTTTCAAGGAAAATTCAATCTCTCGTCATGAGAATTTGGTAGCATGTCGATGTCGTCGCATATACAAAGGATGTCGAAATCATCGAGGTCGACCCTCGTGACAGATTCTTCGACAAACTCGAGATCGACATTTCCGCGATTATCACACGTAACGCAGACTTCAAATATAACAGTCGTTCGAGGGATCTTGAAAAATATTCTGTTATGATTCAAAGATGTCGATAGTATCCGGCTTCGATAAAATTATTATCGCTGTAATTAAAAAAAATCGATCGATCCCAAGATCCGGAATATTTGCGATTTAACGATTTAAGTCTGACTTGATTCCTAACATAATAAATCTAACGATCATTTATATGGGACACGTTTTGTGCTCACTGCACGACGAGAAAAGGGAAGAAAGGGGAAGAAGGGGAAAAAGGATGAATTCGTACCGCTTTCTACCCTGAAGTAAAGAAAACGACTATGTGGCGAGCGCGTAACCTTGGCTTCCTAAGCTGGCTCTAATAAAAGCCTGGAGAAGCTTCCTAAAAAGGTGTTTTCATAGGGTATCAATCTTTGAGCGGATGCAACCCCGCGCCTTTTTATGAGATTCCTCTATGAGAGAGGGACCTTGAAGGGCTCGCCGAGCACTCGGCAGCTTTTTCTCTTGATCATTATTCAACGATGTCGATGAACATTAGGCAAGCACCACGTAATAACAGTTACTCGCGCGGCGATCATTCTTATTGGAACGGCAGTCGAAATCGATCGTTTTGGGAAGCAGCATTCAGACAGTGCAATTTCGCGTTAGAGGAACGCATCGGTTCCCGATGATAAATTCGATCGAATGTATCGGTGTCTATGCGCTTTCGCAATAACGCTCATACCGTTTCCATTAATTGTTAGGCGAACGAGATTACGTAGAAGAATTTGTCGATCTCGAATGGACGCAAGTAAATAAATGAATAATTTATGACGTAGTTTCTCATATCTTTACGTGCCTCTTGTATTTGGAGTCACGATTTTCGAGGGGAATGATGTTCTTTCTATCGATCGATTCCCAACCTCATTTCACAATTAAAAGATGCCGCGTAAACAGATATTGTAACACGCGCGCAGTTATAAGAGATTTATCTCTGGCATACGATCGTGGAGCGATATTAAGCTTTATGTGTTCGTGAGGCGGCGAGGAATTTTATTTAAAATGCGCTCGTTCTTTCTCGCATCGAGTATTGCTCTGCAATACCAGAACGGAATGTTATGCAGAATTGCGCTTCGCTGCTACCGCATGAAAGATTATTCCAAGATAGATTATTAGTAAAGGAACGGTGTCATCTCGCGAGAAGTTCGCTCGGAGAGGATTACTGCCAATCAAGTACGGCGATTGTGTTCGGGCGAAACTTTATGTGGATAAAGAGTTCCATTTTCCACTGACACACGCAGATCCATTCGTCATTGTTACCCGTCATCCTGCGGATAAAACTTTGCTCGTCTATGTCGCATACGTATTTGTCGTGAGAACTTGGGAGTTAAAATTCGCAAGATATCTTCTCGAGAGTCGCCGGTTGTTTCGCATGAAAGCCGCGAGTTTCCGCGAGTTAGGCCGACTTGCGAAATGCGGCCGATGTTTTGAAAGCGTATCGCGCCATAAATCGATTACGTGATAACGATATTAAAAAGCTATTCATAAAGTTTCATCGGCGCACTACAGCCATGCCAATATTTTCGCTCTTTTACAAAGCTCGCAGTACTTGTTGAATATTGATTTTGCTGCAGGAACGAGCAAACGATAGCGATTATTAGAGCTCGAGAGCTCGACGAAGAGATAAATAGATAGATAGAAGAAGAGAGAGAAAAAGAGAGAGAGAGATTCCTCACATCTTTGAATATGGTAACCGTAATCACGAGACCGCGAGTAGTCCAGCGAGCGAATTCCCTAAAGAGCGTGTCGAATCTCGGATATTTTAGAGTTAAATCATATGAATTTAATGGCTTGTATTCCCGGAGGCGCTGTCGTTCCATTAATGCGGACGGATAACAGAGCGGATTATTGGTGCGAGTTATTTCTTCCGTTTTCAAAATAAAGAGAAAAGAGCTATGAAGCATTTTATGTAAGATTTAATTGCTTTATTGCAGCGGCTTCTGTACGAATCCATAAAATTTAATGTCATCTGCATTATTACATCTTTATTATCCATGAATCGTAACATGTAATAGATATATATCTCTCTCTCTTTCTCTTTCTTCCTTTCTTTTTGCGCTATTTCATAACGCATAACGCTTTATATGCAAGATGTTTTATGGCTGATGCTATCGCTATTACGTTAATTCATCGTTACAATAAACAGCTTCTGCGCCCGTATCTCTGTTCATGAAAGCTTGTAAAAATATTCAACAGTTCGTCCGATAAAGATTTCTGTTTGAGTTATAAGAATCTTTCATACTTTCAATCGTTTAACAGTTTGGGAAAGTTAAGGCGCGTTCAATCAAAGATCACGCTTGGTCTGGTTTTCTCGTAGTTTCGAAGTGCAAAGCTTCTTCAAAATCCGATCGTAAATTCATAGGTTTCCTTGCGCTTGCATTTCTGTCTTCCATTCATACGTGGGACGTCGACTTTTGCTGACTCGGAATGGCCAGAACAGCTTGAAAGCGAGTTCACGTTTCGTCCGGCAACTTATTCTCGCTCGAGGTCTGTTGAGCCGCACGACAGTTGCGTATCGAATTCCCGTTTCGAGTATTCAACAAGTATCAGCGATAGAGGTTCGAATCCAACCTTGATCATTCGATACACCTCGAAAATTCCGAACGGCACACCGATACTTAGCAGGTGCACGTGTTGAGCATTCCGCGGCTTAATTGGTCCCGTAATGCCGCGATTGGTCGGCGCAAATCGTCGATTTACGCGACAGATAAGTCTCGCGAGCGCGTAATCGATCAGTACCGCACATGTGCGCGATGCAGCAAGAGCAGGGTTGTGCCAAGTGTAGATTCCCTTTCCGCATTGGAAGATCGGAAGAAAGGAAAGTTAAAGGGAGGATTAAAGGAGCGAAACTAGAGCGGTTTACTTTTAATCAACGATATTGTCCCGATCTTTATTATTCCATCGAACTCGTTATCCGGGCGAGGAAGCAGCGCCGGTCCGATCCGCATCAGACTATGCGAGCTATGTGTACCCGAGTCTTCATGTACAACGCACGATGATAAATATTGATAATATACGAGGCTGTCGCCGTATATTATCGGGGTGTCCAACGTAGCATCGAGCGCGGAAAATAAATTCGTAAAGAGGTCTTATCCTACAGGGAGAGCCTGGCACGTTTAAGCGAAATAGCTGTGCGACTTATGACCTCGGTTTTAAAGGAAGAGCACCGTGACGTTCGGAGGGAGCCAGCGCAGGATCAATCTTATCAGTTGATCGAACTCTCACACTTTGTCACGGGTTTGACGTGAGGAATCCAGAAATTTGCCCGGCAACCCGGCGTTAAGCTCGGCTTCTCCGCGCGCGATGATCCGACCGAAGAGATGTGATGAGACACGAACGCCCATAATTCTTATCCGCGATTTCTTATTCCTGTCTTTCTCTTCTCTTGCCTTCTCTCGGCGGTTTCACTTGCTCAACGAAGATTCTGCTCTTGTGCAATTATGACCTAACTTCCTGCCCGCAGCTACGCTCTCTCGCGGAATTTAATTCGTCACACGGACGATGCAGCGCAGAAGAATTAATTACATCGTCGTTATCGTCGCAGCTTGATAACTCAACGTCCGACTTCATTAAGAGACACTCGTACAATCAGTTTACGGCAAGATTCGACACTGAAGCAATGCTCGCTCGCGATCGGAGAGCACCATTTGCGGCAAACGAGAGATACTTGTCCGAGAGGATATGTCGTGACCAATTAATGTCAGCATCATCCCTCGCCGGAAGCGAAGATACACCTGAGAGCGGAAAAACAGACGAGGGAAAGGAGGCGGGGGACAGATACGAGAGCGTGTAGATACGATTTAGCAGCGATGATTAATTTTCCGGATGGGCAAGATGGAACGTTGTTACCTGCAAAAACCAAATGGATTAGACTAGATCGGACGAGATCCATTGCTGCGAGGATTTTTCCTTGCGCGAACAATTCTTTCTTTCGCGCAATCTTATCACGGGCGCGATGGAACGGGGATTTCTGCTCTATTACGCCGTGCGGATGTGTAAACATTACAATAATCAACGACAAGTGACGTATATTTTTTCCGGCGGTAGGAATAGCGTGAAAATTCGAGTGCGCATTACAAAGGGTACCGTATTCAAATGACAATGAGTTTCAACTCGCGCCGGCTCGCGAGAGTGCAAATCGCTGTTCGGCGGCATATTGATGGCGTAATGTGCAATCTCGAGAGCGTAAACTTCTATGCAAAAGAATGTCTGAGCAATCGCAAAGACACCGCGGCCTTCTGAATAAGAAAGCGCAAGAGCAAGCGAGCGAGCGAGAGAGAGAGAGAGAGAGAGAGAGAGAGAGAGAGAAAGAGAAGGAGGGAGAGCGTTTGTACGTCGGTCGATTAAAGCTCTCGCCGTAATTGCAACCCGCTCTCGTTATACGTGCGAAATTAAATTCCGCGTCTCGTCGCGTGCACGCGCGCACATCAGCTTCCTTCCACAAACACCAAGTCCGGTTAGTCGATTTCGAGATGACTCATTAATCATGTGGCGCAGCCAGTTAAGCCGAAAAGACGAAAGTTCTCGTCGCTCGGCACTCCGCTCGATTCTCAACGCGTGTCTCTTTATACGAACAGAGGAGGATGAATTATTTTCTGGATCGCAATTATTTCGCGTAAACTTCTCGATCAGTTCGTGTCAAAGAAACGGTATCGGCGGTTTGTCAGAATTGCGCAGAATCGGATCTTTCTAATTACCGAACATTAATTTCCAAACTTCTACAGCTAATTGATTATCGATGCTTGCTTCGTGCTCAGATTGCGCTCGGAACGGCAGATTGAAGCGTGAAAAGTGCGCGACAGACGGAATTATTCGCGGCTGCGAACACGCTTCCTTGATTGATCCGCTTTATCTCGCATTTGACTTTTCCTCGCCACATTGTTTCCCCGAAATAATTCTTCTCTCCCTTTCTCCTCTCTTTCTCTCTCTTTCTCATACTTTTCCTTTCGCAGGTATCTAACAGGTAAAACTGAAAGAATTACAGCGAACTGATGCGTTTCAGTAATGACGAGAGACTTCGCACGTATCCTTTCGATGATTTTGATCTGTAAATAATAGCTTGAGCGTTAGCAGAGTTTAAACAAACCGATATTCGTACATATCGTCCAACGATGCTGTTCTCTTTAATAATTTCTCTCTCATTAATTGTTTATCGGTCTGTGAGCCCTTTATTCTTGAATCAACTTGTGCGGTTTATCAGAATATCTATTATTAACACTTGCATTGGCGAGCCGAAAGTTTATCTTTAAATACTTCAACGACAGTAAAGTTTTTCTTGTTAGAGACTTTTGAATTTTTATCTCTACTACGGGAAGCGTATAACGAACTCTTTCGCGTTATCCGAGTTTGTAATTTCGAGAGAGAGAGAGAGAGAGAGAGAGAGAGAGAGAGAGAGAGAGAGAGAGAGAGAGAGAGCGCAAGAAGGAGGGGAGAGATTTTCTTGTATTTTTCATTGATATCCTGTATCTCCGTTACGCACGAGTGCATCCCGTTCTGCTGTAACAATATTGTTCCTTTCTTTTTTTTTCCTTTTTTTTTTTCAAAAATGCACAGCGCGAGAGAAGAGAGCGCATGATATTACCTCATCGCCGGGCTGCTATTTACGATAAAAAGGTTAAAGATTTACATAGAGTAGCGACGTTTTGATCAATGTTGCGTGCATTGCCGCAAGTGCGTGAGTGTATGCCAAAGGTGAACGCGATATTGCGAACGCCTACAGTCCCATGGACTGCGAGGACATCGTTAAAGGTTTAGCGGAAAATAAAACGCGACCTCCACGCTCGATGACTTTTGTCGTTCGGTCCGTATGACAGCAGCAACAGGTTCCTTTGCTTGCAGCATTCGATAGATGCGTGTTGTATCAGCACTCGTGCATTCTCGACAGATCTCATCGAGACATTTTCCTATTGCACATGTCGATCCGCTTGAGACAATGTCCGGAAGCATAACGTGAATCCAGCAATTCGAGGAAATTTCGGAATCGCTCGCATGGCTGGGAACCGTGCAGCGGAACGGAAGAGAAATCTGGAGTTTGTTCTTGATTAATGAAGATCAGATATAATTGATGGACTGAGGAGGAGATTATGAATTTCCATGTCTTGCGTACGTATTATTTCCTCTGAAAATCCCTGCTAATCCAAAGGTAAATATTCCCGTAATATATAATATAAGTTCTTTGACTCATCTAGACGGATCCGTTCTACGGATCTCTCTCTCTTTCTCTGCGGTTCCTTCTTTCCGACTCGAGCGAACGACGGAAATATTACGTGAGTAATTCCGACAATTCAAACGCGGATATGTAAAAAACAAGAAAGTACAGTCCTCAAACGCTTGTCGAAGAAACAATTGTCGATGATACAATTTATGATCAATTCAGAAAGATCTCATTCTACGTGCGTGAATAAGTAACGAATCTAGATTCCAAAATCAAAGATTTCCATCAAAGACGGGATCGTTCGCGCGGAATGTTCTTCGTTTCTAAATAGCTCGAACGCAAGCTCAAGTTGTCAAGAGAGGATCGAAGTGCGCGCTCTCGGCACACCTGATGAAGATGCTGTGCATCTTGAGCGTCTAGTATGCACCGCGGCGAAATTCGGGATGTATTCGGAACTTCGGAAGCGAATTCGTGACGAAGTTGCCGCGCGTGTCGGATGCAATGCGGTTGCATTTTCCCGGTCGCTATCGTTGCAACGAAGCGAGGAACGCGCGGACAGTCGCAAAGGATGCGCCAATGACGGGGCGTGGGGCAAGGGACGCCGCGGTGTACATAAACGGTATTCGTCTCGTGTAAAGGAACATCAGTCCTGCTTTCTGTCCTGCATTTGTCGCTCCATTATCATCATCGCCGTCTATCATCTTTCGTTGAGCGCGCGCGAGCGCGTTTGTTCGCGACTTTCCGCGAGAGGAAACGCGGAACTGCCGTTCCGCTAATGAATCAACGCTTCTCGCTTATAAGTGCGAACGTTTCTCGACAAAACCGTGCAATCGGCAAGCTCGATGGCGTTCTGGCGTTCTCGGACGGACGTGATACGATCATCGGATTTTATTCTCGTCTTATCGACAGTTTCTCTTATCTTCCCGCACGACGGGAACGCACGACGATTCGGTGTTCGATCGCGAATTATTCGATTGATTATAATTCTGTAGGTGACGGTAAATGTTATCTTTCACGATATGACGTTACGTGGATATATTTTTGTAAAGTTTTATATAACATGGTACATTGATGGAGGTACATATCGTGTTACTAGATTTGCGCAAATTATTATTACATAACTTTATAATCGAATTTCGGATACTAAAGAGAGCGAGACTTATAGAGACCAAAAATGGAAATGCATTTATTTATATCATGATCGTTACATCATTCTCTTTTCCCTACATGTAATTTTTCGTTGTAATTGTTCGTATTGTTATTGTGTTACGTTACGATGTGTTATTTATGTCATTTCGCATAATCGCGAAGTAAAAACTTTTAGATGTAGCTTATTCGAAGTCGCATATTTACCGCCCGATATATTCGTAATTTTCTAAAGAAGTATAAAGAAAAAGTTTCGAGTTTTTATTACTGTGTGTCACTCAGCTCATTTGCTTCTTCCTCCCTTATTATCGCTGCTCGTCTCCCCTTTCCATCCCCTCTCACTCTCTCTCTCTCTCTCTCTCTCTCCTCTCTCTCTCTCTCTCTCTCTCTCTCTCTCTCTTTCTCTCTTTCTCTCTCTTTCTCTGCGGTTCCTTCTTTGACTCGAGCGAACGACGGAAAGAACGGATCCGTCTAGATGAGTCAAAGAACTTCTTCATCTTGGGGGAGCACGGAACAGCGCTAATGTAACGATGGACCTGTTTCAGCCCCCCGGCATCGCCCCAAGACGGGTACAAATCAGACCGTGAAGCACACAATTCTTTCAGAAGTCACGCGACGAGAATGACCGATGCGATCCGGCTTGCGACGCGCGATGCATCGATCGATTCGGATAACGAATGGATAACGCGAATGCCTCGAACTATCGATCCCGATCGGCGAGTTTGAGTAATGCGCGCTTTGCCTATCCTCGCGCACGCGACCATCGATTTTACAGTCGTATCGATGCATTCGACGCCATAATTTTGTGTCATTTGTTTCGTTTGCGCTTACGTTGATCACTATTAGGAGAAAGCTGAGCTTTCCATGGCAGTAATGGCAATGCAAGGACAGGCGAGCCTGTCTGCTTTCTTGCACGCGACGCCAGCTCGCTTCCATATATCGTCTCTTCGTGGCGAATGTCACTGTTTAATTTATTTTATCCTTTGTATCGCACATGGTATTTATCATTAGCCAGCGAGTAATCTAGAATTAGCAACGTGAAGCTATATCGTGGCTTATTCCGCTGCACGCGATCACCGCGCGAGGGTTCTACATCGATGCTCGCGATTCTATCGCGGGTAGAATATTATTCTGTTAGCTAATGCTCGACTGAGATTTATCCGAGTCGTTGATAGAATTGTAGGATCCAAATATAAATCCTATTATGATGGAAATGACGGCTTTTCGACGCCTCAGATTGAAAACGAAACAAGAAAGAACACCTTATTCTTCTCTACTAGGATGCAATGTCTCTCACTAGCTCTCTCATCTCGCTAGTTCACGGTTCTTCACTCGCGGTTTTTACAGTTCGCTCGCCTTGATACGATTCACGCGCCCTTTGATTCTTCTAAGACAACTCTCCCGCGCGTGACGTACTTAACGTTAAGACGTTTCACGTCATTGCACGAAAAAAACCCGAACACTTGTATCGGCCAATCGCCGCAGATTTCTATCTAATCCGGATTAACTACGTCATTCTGTAAGCTCTTCGGCGCCAACGGTTTTTCCTTCCGCGGCTGCCCTTTTTCGCGATATGTCCACACGCACACATAAACAACGCTTAAACCAACTTATAGGCTTGCGCATTGACATAAACAATGTCAAAGTCTTTTTTCTTCTACGGAATTGAATCTTAATGTCGCTTCAAAGCTCGAGTCGAGGCATATTTGTAAAGTTACCGCGATAATTAGCGGAATGTAAGATGAAATCTTCGTTTGATTACAAATTCATTGCGTTTCTTTGATAAGAATAACTGCATCTTCTTATTTTCTATATATCCGCGTTTGAATTGTCGGGATTACTTGCATACGGGAATATTTACGTGGGCTGGCAGGAATTTAAAATTTCAGAGGAAATAATACGCACGCAGGGCATGGAAATTCGTAATCTTCTGCTCTATCAAAGTTCATCAAATATATCCGATCTTCATTAATCAAGAACAAATTCCAGATTTCTCTTTTCCCTTCCGCTGTGCGATTACGCAGCCATGCGAGCGATTCCGAAATTTCCGCATGCTATGTTTTCGCATTCGGAATTATCTCACGTGTCGACATGAAAATACTTCGATGAGATCTGCCGAGAACATTCTCCTAGTGTTTTTGGAAATGTTACTCGTTATTAAGAAACTGGAAAGCTTCTCCTCTCGATATGAATCTTTGGAATTCTCAGATAATTTAATGCACACCGTCGCGATAAACGTCGAAATGACGAGACACTTGGTATTTTAACGAGAATCTTGGACTTTGTCCTTCGTGATCCATCGTGGCGCTCGTTCTTCAGAGAATCAACATCTGTCTCTCCTCGATCCATTGCTTACGGTTCAGCAACGCTGCAATCTCTTTTCGGGAATAACGAGAGAATTTCACACGAGAGGATCCCCCCGTTGCGCCCGCTCTAACACAGCGGTCGTAATTACACGCTTGAAAATTGCACGCTGTATTATACGAGCTGTAAGCTATTGCTATGACAAGGACTTTCTTCCGAATTCTGCATCGCTTCGGGCGATGGAATACACAAAGTGTCCCGGAAGCGTTTCCCGTCTTTCTCCGCGTTGCGTTTCCGACATCAGAATTTTCGATAGAATCTTAGACGTCTCTTGTTAATGTAGCTGTATGAAATTTCATCAGAGCGAATCTCGTTGGAAGTTCCGCGAAACGCGAGATAATGCCTCGCTCCATCAGCTTGATCCGCGACGGATCCTGCGTTCCTAACCGTTAATTGCCTACTGTCCATCCTTATTTTAACTTCGATACTTGTGTTAAGGAAAGTCCGGGGTTTTCGTTGCGAAGGAAGTTGAGAAAGAACGGTGAAAGAAGAAGGAACGGTAAATGCGGGACGCCCCCATATAACGCGAGACAACAGAGTTCTCCGCAAAGGTACGAGCGGGGCACGCGGTCGAGACCTCGTTATCCTGCGTTTCTACCGCGTGAAATTGCGTTACCGCGCGGCAAAATGCTCTCGACGATCGATAATGAACGGGCGAACGCTCGATTTCATTAAAACCGCGGCGGCGGTCCCGTCAAAGCTCCATCGATTTATTTGGCAGACATAAGTCCCATGAAAATAGCCCCGACGCCGCGCCACGTTAACCCGATTAAGCGTCGCGATGACTTCTTTCGCGGCACGTTTAACTCCGATTGCATTAATCGAGTGGAATTAAACTAACGGGCCAATAATTGCAAGATGCCGACTAAATGCTTTTAATCGAATTAATTCGCAGTCGTATTCTCCGAAGAGGAGAACTTTCGCGAGGCGGAGAATTACGATATAATCGACATAAAATTCCATCTGCTTTATCGCGTTTTAATCGTTTCACGTACTTGCGATTTTCTACAGCATGGTTTTATCATGCATCGCATAAAACTGTCACACCGTCGAAATTTTCTTTCATTTCTGTTGAATTGCGCCAATATTTCTCCACTCAAACAATATCCCGACGACGGTATTCGCATTCCTCCGAACGGATCAACGGTTGTTAACCGGCGAATTTTTCCACCGCGATCCGCAGACCCGTCTCGGTGCCCGAAATCCGAGATTAAATTCTGCTCGATAGCGAAGTCGGTTCCCAATAGTGTTCCCAATTCGCCGATCGTACACGGATAACGTCTTACTCGGCTGTCCCATCCGCTGCCATCCAAACGAATTTCCATGCATTTGGTTAACAAAATTGGATCGCGGTGAAACGAGCAGCCACTGATAATGCAGTTATGCAGTTGGTCTTCTGTGTTCGGGACTATCCATGCTTTTGTCAGTGGAATTTTTAGCGGCAAATGAGGATGTGATACTGACGTGTTTTTAGATTTTCCTTTAGGCTCTCGTCGAATTATGCTTAAACGAACGTTTCGCTGATTTCTTATTGGAAACTCATCTCCCGTTTTAAATCATTCTGAAAAAGCACACGTTAAAGAGATCCAAGGCTTTACATTCCGCACGATCATCTTTTTCGCGTTATGTAATTTTAATGTCTTTCATGGAATATTTCCTTTCCTTTCTTGCAAAAGATTCTATTTTCTCATGCCTTTCGTCCTTCGCCAAATTCAACGTTAACCGCTGCGACTGACGTCTGACCATACCGAGGTATTATCTACTCGCCGAACGCTGTCGTCGTCCGGTCGAGCACGAGGTCGGATTACCCAGTATTACGAGTATATTAATCAAAGCTCCAATTAATAACCACGTAATAAGCGAGTATTCCGACTCGATACACGTTAAAAGTGTTTTTACGAGCGGGAATCTAATTAGTTGCAACATGATATTTAACAGGGACCCTTGTTTCGCGATGAGATAATGGAGCGTGATTATTTAAACGCCATTATTTGCATGACGCGAATGTGGAATCGCGCGATGTTAATATCGAGGATTGATCGTCATTGGCACACGTGAACAGATCGCGGACCATTATGCCCGAATCACGGATATCTGATAGGAATAACAAGTAGAAGCACACGTGGCCGCGCGTTACCTCGATTCGATCGAAGATTTAACATGTTACCCCATAAATCAGGCCGCGCGTATTTTTCAGGAAGAATCGCTGCATTACCTGTACACGTAACGCGCGCACCGTGACGAAGTACAAGGCAACGTTAGATCTCAGGCAGCGAGCATGCCTTAGACAGAATTGTTAGAGGAAAATCCTCTCGACGCGGCATTTAAATCAGTTTCAGAAACGTGGAATCAGACAAGCTCGAGATAAAATTTCGTGCACGCAACGACCGTTCGCTCGAAGGTGTATTTAAATAAACTCGTGTCGACTAAGGGATATTAAAAGAAATATTAAATCCTCCGACGGTGATTTCATTTTGCTTCGAGACAACTAGAGGATACGTAAAACCCGGAGATAGGGAGCGATATATTATATATATATATATATATATATATATATATCTGATTCTGAGCTTTGAATTTTGGGAACATGCTTTCTCCCAGTTCCATTTAAATATTTACATTTTTCTGTCGTAAATATTGAAACATATTCTCAGCTGCTTATCGTTTCTTGCGTCAGGACGCTAATCGATAGCACCGGTCTGGGACTTTGCATGAAAATCTATGTGAGCCTGAATTCTCTCGCGACGTGCGCAGCCCTTGCTCGCGGATATCCCCGGATCAGATATCCATTGCCAAAGCTGACTTGCTCATGGTAACTCGTCGGTCGTTGGAAAGACAAACTTACATCGTCGAACGAAAAGGTGACGATAGAAATAGCTTTTGAGAGATACTCCCAGCAAGTTTGCGCGGGCATGTGTAAGCGCGCAAAATGTTTATACGCGTGCAATCGACAGCACTGAATGCACAAGAACTCGAGAATAGAGTGCACTATTTATATTGTTCGAAATCGGACCGAGGTGATATTTGTCGATCGTATTTATCAATCGCGGCGACATTCCGAGAAAGAACAAATCCCTCAAGAATTTCTTTCTAATATTTTCATCCTTCATACTCATTGCAGTTATTTCAAACGCGTCGCGCAAATACATGGAAAGCGACATTTCGGTGTCGCATTTTCTTTTTCCCTTCCTTTTTTTTTCAGCAACAGATCAAGCAGTCGTTCTGTCGCAGTTTCGCGCCAAGTTAGCTAGAACCAGCTTGAGAGATGTATCGCCGAACTGCACTCAGTGGCCATACTTTATCGCAAAATATTCTTTTACATCCTTGTAATGTCGTCGCATAACGATACGAGACAGCGATGTAAAGCGGCTGCCGGACCTCGTCATTTTACCGCATATTGTTGTCATACAATCATGCTCCCCTTTCGAGGACAGGCACCAGATTACCGTGTGTTTACTTAGAATATAACGAGAGTTCGCAAATAAATAACGGCGGAGCAAACGTTAATTAATATCGGGACGTCATGCAGTTACAATTTACTCGCGCAATCACGTTAAACGTGCAATTACAATGCTCATTGTCCGTTAGACTCTGTAAGCGGCGTAAACAATAATAACGACAACAACATTAACAAAATGGCAACGAGCAGCGGGAATCATTCAATAACATACGGCGTTAATAATATTTGACGCGTGATTATTATGGTAACTCATAGATCGTTCTTATATTCAAAAGTATCCGAGATTATCAATCGGCGGAATCATCCGGCAATGCACATCTTCTCCATTTTTCGTTGTTTCAATCTTTGCGAGCGACGTCTCCTGTTTTCGAGTTTTCCGTTTCCGGGAATTTGATTTCGTCATTTCCATCGAAACGCGCGGGCATATCCTTCCATTTGTTTACATCTCCGCGAAATACGAGCGAGCGAAAGGACGCGAAAGACACGAAAAAAATCTCGAAAAGTCTAATGAAAATGTACGAGATGTATTGGCGTGCTAATTGCATAGTGAAATATAAAGTCGATCGATAGGCAATTTACCGAGCGAGTCACCTTAACGAAACTCTCGTCGAGCGAGACGCGCCGTCGCGCAATTCCGAAGCGCATTTCCGAAAATTCCAAGTCACATTTTTCTAAGATATCTCCTCATCGTATTTCACGTCCCTCCGCGCTGTCAAATCGCGAGAAATGCCAGTTCCGCAAGCTCGATCTTGTCGGCGGCCAATTCACGTGACCGACAGTCATTAAGACTAGGGAAAGGAAGAAAGAATGAGATATATGAGGGTAGATTACGGTTTCGAACGATTAGTCGAACATTCGTTGACGACTTGAGATAGAAGAATACTCTTGTCGTTGAACGTATCGTATCGCGCTTGAAAAGGACAAAATCACTCGAAACGGGGAATGATCGACGACACAGAAGACGGCATCACAATGCTAAGCAACACAATGAATGTATCGCTATTGTGTGCCGGCCGATGAAAGACCGGTAATAAGCGATAATGCGAACGCCAGTAATGCGAAGGAGATGGAGAACAGCGGCGCTGCCTGACGAGCTCGTCGGATGAGAGAATAATCGCGAGAGAGAAACCGAAACGGTATAAAAAAATCGATCGATCAATTCGCGCGAGCTCTGTCGAGTGAGTGAAAGGCGTGTAATATGATAAAAACTGTTCTCAAAGATGAAGAATGAAAGGGCAAAGCGCGCGCGACGATACATAGTGATACGTAATGTTTTAAAGATTGTTTTACTTTATATTTATCATGTGTGATTTGGAAGAAAAAAGTCACAAAGATCGTTAAAACTATTATTCCATGATTATGTCGGTACGTCTTAACTTTATAAACGTCAGCTTCTTCTCGACAAAGTCTTGAGGGCACACTTCCTTAAAGCAGTTACGTTTCAAATGAAATATATATTACATACTTTTGCAGACAATGTAGTTTCTCATTTTAAAAGGCATTCTAATGTTTTGATCTGTTCAAAGTTGCTGTATCTTTTACCTACTAATTTCGGCCGCGTTTTGGAAAGTTTGCCCGAAACGCAATCGGAACAATTGCGAAGAACAACCAGTTGAAATGTCGAAGAAACGTGCAAATCTTTCGTTTCGCTCTCGAAATTCGCGATAACTCGACATTATCGTAAATTATCGAACGTATTCCCGTGCTCTATCGTGCTGTGGTACGTGCGGGAAAGGCTGCGACAAACAAAAGTATCGAACAGCCCGATTTCGCGTTGAGAGATAAACGAGTCGCTGCGATAACGATAAATCAGACCTCGCTCGAGTTATCCAACGCGCTTTTCTCAGTAGGTAACGCATGGGAAACGTTTCCCTCCTCCCTTTCCCGATTCATGCAAAGAAGATATCCCTCTGAAAACACAAGGGATCCCGGCTAACAGCTTAAACTTTCTGCGTTTCCCTTCAATCTTGCGTACTAGAGATAAATTCAAAGCTACATCGACAGAAGTCGGTTATTTATTTCAAGGCTACAAGGCGACGTGTCACGTATCTTCGTTTTAGGACGAAGCTATTTTCGAACGCGAACGACGACAAGCGCGGGAAATGGCGCGTTAACGTCTCTAACTCGCGCAATTAATCGGGAGCCCTAATCGTATTAATCCGCATCCTCGGGGGAATGAAAATAATGAGGTAAAACCTCGCGGACGTATATGGATCGATCGATAACCAATTTATAAGATCCGCTCGTTAGTCATTCATATAAAAATGGCCACAATAATACGCCGAGGAAATACCGACGTCGAAAGTAAAGAGTTGACGGTTCCATGTTATTTTCGATTATTCATTCCGACATGTCAGTTATTGCATTGCGAAATAGAGAAATGAGACAGAATCTCGAACCTGAAGATCTCGTCGTATCGACAAAATTCGATAAATAAATTTCCATGCTATAAATTTCCATGCTTTCGATATATTAAGGTCGCTCGTTATTTCCAAAATGCAATAAATTGATCGAAATGCGATGAAATGTTGTCGTCGAATTTTTAAGCCACAAATGATATGATTATTCGAAAATGATCGTGCATCTAAATCGTTATTATTATATTAAATTGCTATCATGTATGATTAAAAACTATTAAAAATCATTTTAATATACTTAAATCTATGTTCTTAGCTATGATACTGATTCTCCAAGACTTTAATTCAAGACTTCACTGTGTTTCACAATTCGATTTCACTAAACATCGCTGATGCAAGATACATTAATGCATGTCGCAAAAGTGAAAGAATTAATTCAAAGAAAGAACTCATCTAAAACTGAATCCAATGTAACGGGGACGCCTATCCGGCATCTCAAGCCGCAAAGATCCACACTATTTCCACAAGTACGTCCGCGAACTTATATCTGCATTGTCTTAATCGCAGGAGATGCAGTCGATCGTCATCAGACACGACGCAAACGAACGTCATCGATAGATTTGAGAAGCGCTCGATATAATGGCGCGAATTCATTAACCTACAACGACACGCAATAAAATCATGATCAATCCTGAGATTGTCGCCGCGAATCGCTTTTACGATTATACGATTGTGCATATATATATATATATATATATGTATATATATATTCTTTTCAATCTGCGATAACGGACAGCGCATGCAATAAAGGCGCATTTCACTGTAAGCTATCGCAACCAATGACCGTCATAAAAATACGTGAAAGGATGATAGACTTCTAGCTCGTGACTTTATCTTTATAGATTACGCGAAGCGAGATAGAACCAGAAAGAGAGCGAACGAGCGAGAGAGAGAGAGAGAGAGAGAGAGAGAGAGAGAGAGAGAGAGAGAATTATAATATTTCTCTGTGAATTAGGATATTCATCCTCTCTCCTACAATTTTCCCCTTTCGAAGGATTATGGAAACGCGAGTGCGAATTCCACGGTTATCCGCCTCTGCCGTAGTTTTCTCGGTGTTTGCTTTAGTCATAGTTTCAGTCGCATCAGAGATTTCGACTAAACATAATCGCCACAGGAATGAAAGTTACTTCGAGACAGATGCAGCCGCGTCATCTGCAAGCGCGTCGCAAATTTAATGCAACGTATTTTCGGGGCATATCGCATTCCGACGTATACAGATATAAACGAGGCTGCCGACTTGTCGCCGCGTAAGCGTTAATTGCTATTACGTGGCGTGTCGCTAATTGCGACGTCACCGCAAAACAACAACGGGAATAGGGTCACGTCGCTATCTAAAAGCATCGAATATTCATTAAGTATCCGGGCCAACATTCTCGCGGGATTGATTCGCAGTTAGGAGGTTCTCCCTAGAGAGAGACAGAGAGAGAGAGAGAGAGAGAGAGAGAGAGAGAGAGAGAGAGAGAGAGAGAGAGAGAGTGAGTTATTGCTTGCGCTGCTGGGGAATTGCATTCGTTTCTGATACCGCAGTAATTAAAAGTTGTTAAACCCGTGAGAGCGCGGACAATTGGCGATCGCGGGTGTACGAAAGCCGCGCGACAGTCTCTCGACTGGATGCTCCTCCGTCCGCACAAATCCGGACGTGTCCTCTTCATTTCATCGTCACTTTAATCCGCGCGTTTGCGCGGAGAATCTATGAGCCAACGAGGAAAGATCCGTAATGGTCGGGGCTTCGATGGGTGTAAGCGAACATCGCTCGAAGTCGAATCGATCGCGTTTTCGTGAATTTATCGGGAAATCGAGCATGTGAAAGGGCAGTTTCCGTTTTAATTCGATTACAGACGGTTACGATCCAGAATCGATCAGGCGAGGCGCGTCGGCGGAACGATCGATTTAATGAACCGATTCGTTGTAGCTCACCGCGCGAGTTGACCGGCGCAATTTCAGCGATTTCAGCGTATTTGGAAAATCGCCGGGAACTCGAGCGCGCCGACCAAATCGTCAGCGAGTCTATCGAGGAAGCTTGCAAGGCCGCGGTTTGAGATTGCTCGCATCGCTCGGTCGACGATGTTGACGTATCATTGCGGCGTACGAAGCATGTCGGATATGCAAACAGGATCGGTGCGTACTTTGGATCGCTGTAGGATCTTGATCGCACGCGATGCAAGGATATCGGCGATCCACCTTACGTCTCCCCACCTTTCTCTGCTCTGTTCTCCCTGCGCTATCTGTATTTCATCTATTCCATCTGTCGCGTTTCGGGAAACAAGTGCTAAACTCTTGCTTGCCTTTTGATAATTGGATTTCTAATTCGAGATCGGGAATGGTCGAGGCATATTGTTACTCAAGAATATTTAGGCGCGCGCGAATATTGCGAGCTGAAGGAACGTCGTCCTCCGTAATCGGATTTTAGCCTAACACGAGCTTAGCTTCGACTGATCGGAAGTTAATTAATTCATTAAGTTTCTTCTCAATTCAGATACAGTATCGAAGGAGATTCTGATCACGCATTCTTGAATGATAAATGAAGGAATACTTTGTTTGGGTTTCTTCGTATCAATAATCCGAGAGTTGAATCATCAAGATTGTATGCGATTATTTTTAATTAAAGCTTAAACCGCGCAATATTAACTCCTCCAGATGTAAAGATTTGATTAGCGAAGCATATGCACATCCACTGTGTGCACACCTATGTTGCTCGCGGATTAACTATTTAGCCCTGAAAATTCAGTCTTTTTAGAGGATTTCTACGAGGAGGGGATGAGGATGCAATTATCTCTTTATTTGACTAAACTTTAAACCGATTCGACTTTCCCGGAGTCTCTTATTTAAACATATAATTAGCAGAATGCATGCTCCGCGGAGTGTTTACGAATGGACTTTCCTTCCGGAAATTCAATCTTTTCCAAAGTTTCGGGACATTTGAGCGCGAGTTCCCGCGAGATACGCGCTTGTTGGCTTTATGGAGGCGAATGACAAAATGAAAATCCCCGGAGCGAAAGGTAAACGCGCCTCGAGTCCCTAGCAACATATCTGCGCCTGCGGTCAAGTTGGCGCCTGACCGAGAGTTTCCGCCGATACAAGCGTCGAATAATACGCTGTGGAAGCGACTCTCGCCATTTCCCTAGCTATTTGACATGCAGAGAGCGACACGCCCCGAAGATACCCCACCCTGGAAAATCGGATGAAACTTGATATCTTACGAATATCATGCATCTTTCGAGTCGTACGCAAATTTATCTTGCAGATACACAACCTGGTCCCACAGGACAATGCCGAACGTGAACGAGAAAAATTGAGCGGTTGTTACTGGAGCACCTTGATCTTGATCAAGAAAGTTTGTGATCAGCAAGGCCACTTTGCGATGATTTTCCGCTCGGAACGTTACCACGAGCTGACACTCTCTGCGTTTTATCTCGAGAAGGAATATATAGATAAGGCGAGAAGAGTATTTCACGTATTCGCTGGCGTCTCTAGGCCCGCTAATGTGACGAAGGGCGACACAAAAGTTTCACGAAATTGTTCCACGTGCCACAAGGCGCATATTAACTCGATCCTTTTCTGCTCGTCCTTCGCACGTAGGAGGAAAAAGGTGACGGCTGATCGTCGGAGTGTAACGCTTTTCAAGACGGCTGATGCGTCAGTCCTCTTTTCTCTCTCTCTCTCTCTCTCTCTCTCTCTCTCTCTCTCTCTCTCTCTCTTTCTTTCAAAGCGTCCGCAGTCGTCGCTATTTCCGCGCCGACACGACAATTTGCATAAGATTTGCATGAGATCCTTCCTCGTCCTTCACCCTTGCGGCACCTCCTATCTTTAAGGGCGAGTACAATGAAACATAAAAATGACACGACAATGGATAAAAAGAATCGCAAGCGTATGTAATATATTTTAATTTGTGTTACAGATAAATTTTGATCTGTCTTACAGAAGCGAGCACTATTCAGGGCAACGATAGGTTAAAATCCAGAATTGGAATTACGTTTAGAATTCATTTGCGAGGAAAGGATCCAATTTAAACCAGTTTAATTTATCGGTAAACATATATTGAAAGGATGTTAAATGTACACGGAGATAAAATTAATGTACTCAGTGGCACGTTCTCAGTCTGATTCGTAACATTCACGTTTTTATTTTGCCGGTCGCACGTTACGAGAAACACCATAGCATTAATCACGAGTTACGGGAAACGTCACACGGGATATCCCGAAGTGCCATGGCACGAGATCCAAAATGTAACTTTGCCAAATACCATATCGACTCTCGGCATCGCCACAAGACCGGTGACATTGCTGCACTTACATCCGCCTAACTTTTCGTCCGGGAAATGCGATGGTATCGATCGTGCCTTTATAGATACCGTATTTCCGAATACTCCGCAGATCTCCGCGTGCGCGGTCGCGGCAGGAAGAAGAAACCGGACGGGCGGTTGAATATCACCGCGAGAATTCGTGCAAATACAACGAGCGAATCGCCGGTGAATCATAAAGTGTGGATAAATGCGGCGGATCGCTCTCACAGTGACTCCGACACGGCAGAATCCGCTTTGTATTGACTTAATCAGAACGATTAAGGGGAGAATTTTGCTGGGAGTTGTTCAGCTCGACAAGACGACAGGGCGTTTAATCCTTTCGACGCGTCGTCGCAATCTCGCGGAACGGCTAGAATCCGGGATTTATTCAGCTTACGTAAACGTGGGGCGATGCGTTCACCAGCGTCTCTGCCGACGAATAAGTTATAAGAAAGGACCACGAGTAGTGGAAAGGAAATCGTCACGTGGTCGGAACGACGCGAAACTGCATCTCCGGAAGATGTTGTCAGCTGTGCACGTAATTGGATTTATTTGCAAGAAAGCGATTGCGATTATTGCCGAAATTCCTCAATTCGACAATGCGCGACAATGTATTTCTGTACTTGGCGTTATTGCTAAACGATCGCGTGTACATTTTCAATTACAATATATTCCTCCTCAAATAGCTTCCCCGTTTGTGCAACGAGGAAAAGTGATACACCATCGACACGCAGCGCATAGATGGTATTTGGTTTTCGCTTATCGACTCGGCGGAATATCATAATACGATATTTGCGCTGTGCAAAGAAAAACCCTCGTGACGGGTTCCGGACGCGCGTTTATGTTTCTTCTGCCAATGAGCTCTAGCAATCGAACCGCGTACACGATATTCACAATTTGATCCCTTTTATACAGCGTGGTCGGTCCTAAATCGAGTTCCTCGCGTTGTATAAAATACAACTCGACAAAATAAAAAATTCAATAAGGGAAAACTCGCAGCGATAGTTTCTCCATCAGCACGTGCGCACGTGTTACAATCTCGTAGCTCTAGTAAATAACATAAGTATATCCGGTGCGATGTAATATCGAGAATCCATCGTAATTCGTAATTCAATTACAAAGAGCCGTGTCTGCCCAAAATATGACAAAAATATGTTAGATGCCGCGCGAGGAAATTCCTCATGGACAAAGAATCACGAATTCACCACACGCGCGAGTTCCGCTTTCGGATTTAATCCACGATGCTGGAAATCATCGCGTTGAATCGATAAGAAATAAGAGCACGACAACTCGGTAGGGCTAGCCGATGAAGGGACGGCTGATGAGGCCAACGAGCGTTTTATTATTGCGTTACGTGCGCTCATTAAAACGCTAATGGGCACGCGCCGTTTAATGAGCTCGTACCGCTTAATGCTTTGGTATTTCGCTCAACAACAGCGATGTGGAATTGGCTTACCAATGTCGGCGAATGTTTCCCCCATGGCCATTTTGGCGGCTCTACAGGTGAACGCATCGGCTCATTCGTTGCCGCGTTACGCGCATTGAAACGTCTCAGCGAGTTTTCGAGTAATTGCAATCGCGTGACCGATAAGATTGCGCTCGTAATCATTCGTTCGATAGGCCGGAAATGTGTCAAGTGAAATTACGCTCGTGATTAACAATGGAAATAATCCCTAAGTTTATTACCGGCGTGCGTGCTAAAGCGCGCTAAGAATGCTACTTCTCGTTAACGCTCCACGATGGACTCGAACGTAACGATTGCTCGAGATTCATCAATCCCTCGCAGGGATTGCTAAAGAGATTAGACAGGGATTAATTGAAAACGAAACTGGAAAGGGAAAGTCATTCGCGCAACGAGAAGATGCTCGTCGTTCGGAGTGTCGCGCGTGATTTGACGAAATCGCTTGATCCCGACGTAGTCGTCGTTTTGCCGATAACATTTTCTAGACGAGCGAAATTAGACAGAAACGAGCGAGTGTTTCCTCGGCTGAATCGGACGCTTTTCCTGCCCGTTAGCCAACGTTTATTAATGACACATTGCCACTCGCGGTGTGTCCATTATCGCGACGAGCAATCCGAGCTCTCGTGTATGCGCTCGTTGACGCGAGCCCTTTTCACCCACGTGCAACAGAGATAGAGAATTTGAAATTAAAGTTATTTCATTCTTAAGTGCGACGTATTATATGGCGACGCACACTTGAAGCGCTTATGCGCTTTTAGTCAAATAATTTGCATCAAAATTCTTCTCCTCTCTCTCTCTCTCTCTCTCTCTCTCTCTCTCTCTTGCAAGCCTACATCAAAAGCGTACATTATGCATGCGCGTTTTGACTAATCTAATGTTCTTAGCGGATAACGAGGAACGTAATTCGTTTTCTGCTTGCTTCGTCAATCGCGCATACGCGATAATAACTGCCGGTGCTATTCTGGACCTTTCGAGCGATCCGATAAGCTTTTTTCACCGCCAGTTGATTGATTCAATTATCCCGAACGTACATGCTGCAATACGTTTTTCCTTCGAGCAAGGAAAAAGTGCAGGCCGCAGCGATAAAAGATTAATGTTGCACATGATCATGTTTCGTTGAGTTAAAGCTTACGAGTGGACTTTATTTTCCATATAATTTATTATTATATAGTTTCTCTTATCGTTCTTTGTGCATCGATTCAGAGCGTTTGACTGTTTCCCGTTTTATTACACAATCGTTTATCGTGCGTGTTTCTTATTTCTTCGCTTCACGAACAACGTGAAGAAGAAAGAAACCCGCGTTGCCGTGAGTCAAGGACATTGCACTTGCATGCTATTTAACTTTAATCTTTCACTCAATCAGTCATTCTCTAAGGTGTCAGGATGTCGCATTTCGTGCCGACTCGTTTCAGACCCGGGGAATGGGGCAAAGGGGAGCGGGGAACGGGTTCAAGGACTGTCGCATAAGCGCGGACAACTGCATCTTGTTTATTCTTGTTCTACAAGAAGCCCCGGCGCCAGATTAAGAGTCATTTCTACTTGCGCATAATTCATCGGCGAATGCTCGTGCTCCTCGAGGGGGTCGCTTGGTGCGGATCGTTTGGTGCGCCGCCATGGATGTTTTCCCGCTCTCCCATGAGACCTGGTAGCGCGGCAGGCCTTGACCTTGACCCGGCTTATGAATGAACATGAGTAACTTGAAGCATCCCTTTTACTCTTGTCTCGATTACCTCTCGCCTTGCTACCTCGATGGCTTTAAGATAAACAGGTTGCGAATCGCAATATGCCGCATTCACGCTGGCATTTTCACGCGGGCATATGCGAGATATTCGTTAGGAGGAGGGAGTTGTGAGGGTGATATTCCGGCTGGGGATCTTCGGTATAATCATAACCAGCGCTTTACATTCCGTATCGCCCTTATGTATGCATGATATTCGAGTAATGCCGATCGGAGAACGACAAAAAAATTAAATTAAATGGGACTGTCAATACTTTATCACGAAACTACGCTTCGTCGTCGCCATCCGAATTAACAAGCGGGTAATCTCTGAATATTGATTTGAATATGATGTTCCCTGTTGATTGCAGAGAAATAACGAGAGCGTGTTTTTGGCGCTCGAGCATGGACATCAAACGCACTCGCCGCCGTGATCGCGAAACGCAACGCGCCATTATCGCGGGCATCTCTCAGAGAGTAATCGTAATTGCCATCGCGGCGCACGACGTAGCGACCTTGACCCGCGTCGCCCTCCGCCGTTGGATTTCAACGCGATTACGCGAACCAGCTGCGGATGATATTAACCAGCCCTTCGTTGGTCTCTCTCGCGAAAACGTACAATGGGCTTCTGACGGAAGCGCGGCGGAACGCGGAATCGATAGCATCGTCGCAGTTAGGAAGCGCACGCGGTTGTTTGTCGGGACGCTAAGAACGCACGGTATGCATCGACCTCACCGCTAGATTAGACTGTATTAATATCGCGTTCAAATGAGAGCGAACGGAAGAGGAAGAGCCCCGTGCCTGACCTCAGAATCTTCATTGCCGAACCTTTTCTCCGCGTCGGTCACTCCTCGCGAATCGTTGGCGACGTCAGGGAACTTGAGTGCTGAGAACTTTTCTTGCGATCGACAAGATTGGGCGACAATTTTTCACTCAAAGTCGCTTTGCGATGTGTGACTGATTAAAGCTCGTTACTCTTACGGCCCGCGATTCCCGTTCTACGAAACTTTGATTTACTTCCGTCTTGAGATTATCATGAATCAACGCGTTGCCGTGTTTTTCGAGGTGCCGATCTTGGGTATACTGCTTTTTGCCAACGTTTCAAGGTGCGCATGAATTGTCTCGGAATCCGTTTATCGGATTTCGCGCGATGGAGCGTGGTTTCCCCGCGCTCTGATAATTCTTGTGTTTCCAAAGAGGAGATATAAGCGATCGGAGGTACTCGCCGCGTTATGTAAAGGAGGAGAGCACCGGAACCGAATATGTCCCTGAAGGACTGTCGCCGTACCTATAATTGGATCTCGCAGCCGACACGAAGCTGTGTCGCTTCGCTCCCACAGCGACCAGTTAAAGATTCCCGATGCACCATCATCGCGAATGCACATGCCAAGCAGGTGAATTCAGTTCGCGGCACAGCATGGAACGAGCTCGCGAAAATCGCGGCGACAATCCTGTTTCATGTGAGCGATTTCGCCGTCGCGACGTCGCGTCGGCACTGTTTAATATATCGTCGTAAAATACGTAAAGTAAACATCGTTCGCGCATTCTCGCAGATCCGCATCGCTGATTTAAACTCACGCATGACTTTCCACCTCTCTTTCCGTGGTGTTTCGTGTTTTGTATCTCAGGGCCGCCTCTTTGGCGCCACTCAGCTCGGATCAGAAACCGAGAATTAGCGGTGTCGTTATCGCGAACATCGCGAATGTTCCCAGACAGCCTCTCCGAATCTCGCGAAACGCGAGATTTCGGACTTCTTCATTCGGGTTTCTTCTGTCGGCTTAATTACGTAACCCGTCGACTTAATTGTGTGAGTCATTCCGGGTGGAAATGCGGGCGCTTGTATAAACTACAAGGCTGGTTTTGCGAGGAAAAATGTCAAGTTGAACTTAGCCGCCAGCCACGAAGCAGGATTTAATCTAGCAGCCGCGTGCGTTTATGCAGCGTTAAAAAAAGTGATTATAGCTCGAAGCTTACGGAAAGAATTTTTTGTAATTTTACTTTTTCATCCAGGTTAATCGAAACTACCGACACATACGTGACTAGGTAACTAGACTATATCACCATCTAATATCATGGCATTTTATATTCGCTGGAGCTCTAAACAATTGACGAAAACTCAAGGCGCGCAATTGCCAGGCATTTCGCACGCGTGTTAACTTTGCGGTCGTTGCGCAGTCTTCAGCAATAGTTCGGCCACTTTAGCGAGACGGTTATCGCGATGTTATCGAACAGCATCCAGAATGAAGCTTAATAATCGTCGCGATGGGGAGTATTAAAGGATGGTGGCCAGCGAATGCGGGCTAAATCGGCGAAGACTCATAATCCCCAGACTGCCAAGATGTAATCAGCGCGATAACTAATCCAGCATCAGCGTGAAGAAGTATTACGCGGTGAAGCATTTGCGCGCGAGAAAGATTGAACTTTTAAAAGGTGCGCGAGATCGTACCTGACAGCACCGGGGCGGAACCAAGTGGTTAGCTGCTGCTTTCAAAGTCAAGTGGCCGGGGCTCTTTACCAGGCGAGAACGCGAAGGGAGAATGGAGGGTCGCTTCTCTCTTTCTCTCTCTCTCTCTCTCTCTCTCTCTCGCGCGCGCGCGCATCAACTTATATTAAACGCACCCTCGCGCGAGAGCTCGCTCGCGAGAGAGTTTCGTGATCGTGATTACGATTTCGTGAAAGTGCCGCGTGTCGTACACAACGAGGGCCGCACGATTGGGGTCGCCCACGAATGCCTGAAATTGAATGAAACAAAGATGAAACTGAGAATCCAGATTGCGATACGCAAAATTGCGCTTGTGTTTATTCACTGCCCCTTCCGGGGCAATTGCACAACTGTAGAGTCGTTTTCATAAAGCTAGTTATCAATCAGACGCGCGATAACCTAATGAGACAGAGATACGAGATCGGAATAGCACATGCCCGCATCTACCTTCGGTTTGATTTTCATGCGTAGTGCTAGGGAGATTTATATTTTATTTTTTTAATATATATGTATAAACCCTGTGCATATGGCATTACCACTGAAAATGGGAATGTAAAATGCAATTTTACGGAAATAAAATAGCGAAAGGAAAATAGCGGCTTTTTTTTGTTAATTTCCGTGACGTGACGCAATGTTCGCGTTTCAATTATAACGGCGAATAATTCATTCGATTGATTTTACATATTTCTCTCTCTCTCGCTCTCTTGCAAATAGATATATTTACAATCATTCGGAAATTTCACGCGATTTAAATACGATTTAATATTCAGAAATATGAGGGGATTAATGTATTCATAGAGAATGCCATCGGCTGGAATAAATCGCTCGTGACTGCTCGCAACGTAACAAAGAGAGAGAAAGAGAGAGAGAGAGAGAGAGAGAGAGAGAGAGAGAGAGAGAGAAGACCACCTCCGCGAGCATCGAGCATTGCATCGCGTTGCATCGTGTCGCGTCGCGACAAAATAGATCAGCTATAAATAAAAAAGGAATGCCGTCATGTGACTCTTATCCGAAAGATCACGGATAGATCGACATTTCCGTGAAGCTTGCGCGATGCACACGATTGATCGTACTCGTTACATAAACGCATTAAGGCCTGGCGAGAGCCCGGCAGCGAGAAGAGGAAGCTGGAGCGATAGGGACCGCGAGTTAGATAAGCGGATAATCTGCCGTGCAATCAGCCGAGTGACTGATCGCGCAGCAACTCGAGGAGAACTGATCCTTCTTAGCTCGAACCCGCCGCCGCCCGGTCCTTGAAATATGATCCGCTGCGGTAATCTGCACGCATTCAACATGACCCGCGAAATTCGCAGGCGCGAAGACGGATTGCGAGCAGGCCGTCCGGGGGACGGGGGACCGAGACGAGGACCGAGGCTCCGTCTCTTCCTGCTTTCGATCTGGGATAAGTATGACACATGGCGCCGGGAACCGGAACCACGTGCGGCGGCGGGTCCGGTGGAAAACGGCGCATCCGGTCGGCGACGATGAGATCGCGAGGCGAGGTATTCAATTAATCTGAAGCGGTTCGTGGACTATCGTCCACGTATATTAATCATACGGTAACTGGGTCGCCTCCATTAACGATATTAATAATCGCGGTAACGATTCGCGATGCGAGAGAATCGATCGCGTTTTCGTTTAATTCGCTTGAAACTTCGTCGCTCGTACGCCGCCGCCGGAATTTATCTCGACGCGAGCGAGACATCGTCGGCGGATGCGAGTCCTCGGTCGTAAACTCCTTTAAACACCGAACGCTTGCGGATTGGTCTCTCTCTCTCTTTCTCTCTCGCCCCTTCCGCTCTCTCCGGAGATTGCAGTCGGCGGAGTTGCGGCCGCACAGCCGTTACGTTTACGACTGTAACTGGCCGACCGCGGTTTGTTTACGCAGCGAACTTTGGTGCATCCTCGGATTCGTACGCCATAGTTAAAAGTCGTGGCTTATTTGTCTCGTACAGCTTGCGGCCGGCTGAGCGGACACGCACGACGGATTATCCGCGCCGGCGACCTGATCCTCCGCGTTGTTACACGTGTGCGGCGTGTCGCGCACGGGTCCAATCGCTAATTTGCGAACTTCGCTAATACGCGCATCGATATCTCCTCCGCCTCTCACCCCCGTTCCTCATTCCCTCGCCGGGTTTATCGCGCGGATGTATCGCGAGCGATGATAAACTTGGCGCGTCAGCTCGCAAGCGGATTTTACGTTACAGTCGCGATAACGAGTAGCATGCGAGACTAACGTGCGGGCACATCAACGTTCGGAAGAGTCTGAGATTACACTGAGTAAAATTTCAATTTTCATTTAAGGAAAACTCGAACGCACGCGCGCGTGTATTTCTCATCGCGATTAGGAGATCAGGAATCTTTTCCTTCTTTTCATCCCCCTTGCACTTTAACATTAATTATCTATTTCGCGCATCAATAGTTAAGTGTCCCCGATACGCTACGCGTGCGCGCACACAGTTACAAATGCCACGCCGCATCCGGCGTTAGATCGAAGAGAATCTACAAAGTGCTATGCGCGGAATGCGGCGGACTCGGAGGAAACTGGCAGAAACGAAGCGGGGAAAGTATCCCGAGGGCCGCAAAGGACTGCCGGTTTATCGCATTCCGCTGTTGCGTTCCTGCGCGCGGAAAATGGATTCTCAGATAACTCCCGACGTCCCGGAAATCAGGATAAACGCGACGTCTGCATCCGGCATCCGATTACGACGCAGCAGACGGCCGGCGGAGAAGCACTCCGGGAGACGAGTGGCGGGGGTGCACGGCGGGATAATAATTCCCGTGCATCGTGCACGATACTTTCCCCGCGGGATTACACGCGTCGTCCGGCGGATGCCTGGTCCAGCGCTGGAGCGGAATACGCTCGGATGCGATAATAATCACCGTTCATCGGGGAAACGCAACGGCACCGCGCGGTGCTGATGCTATTGTTATCCCCTCGAATTCCGTTGATCCCCATTGAACGAGGACGGGATTGGCAGAATGGGCCGCATAATCACGTTCGCCGGGAAAATTGAGCGACTCGTCGCGAGTAATGGAACGGCGAATCTTCGGGCGGATATAATTCTGAATTCGAGGCGTAGCATGGAGATGCGCCAGAAGGTATGCTCGGTGATCAAGGCGGTTTGAAGAGCACCAGCCAAACGAGCATCCTCCATCGAGATATCTCCTGATTGACGGTGACCTGTGTAATGGGATCCGATACGGGGCCAACGGTCGTTAGGTCGATTAAGGCGTAAACCGACCATTACTCGCGCCCGAACGCGAAATTGCGCGCGCGTGCGCGCGCGTAACGCGCCTTTAACGCGGAGAGTGCCGCAATTACTACCCGCTGGCTGGAATCGCGAATAGAAGCGGGGTCGCGTGGAATGGACGCGATAAGGATCGATTCGAGGTCGATTGAGGCAGGGAGTGCACCGCGGAAGGTCTCGTGGAACGAGCCACGATGCGGCCTGGCCATTCGGGCAGCCGATAGTTACGAGCTCGAGAATGCCGCGAAGAAGGTCGTAGACTCTCGTGTGCCGCAAACGAGGTCATTAACGGCGTCGACAGCGTTACGGCGGCGAGACGTCTTCGTGGTGCGCGCGATGCGTTCTCCGCAAACGCTCGTCCGCGCGAGGACGCGCAAATATCGCCGTTTGGCATCTAGCGAGATGAGTTACATCATAATCGATGGCATTACGGAGACGCATCACTGATCATCGCGCGTGACGATCCGAACGACCGAAATGCGATTCAGCGAGAAGTTCTGTTGGGATCTTTCGGATCTTCCTGCCCGAAAGAGACGAAAGGGAATTCTTCTTCAATCTGACGGCAGAGACATTTGTTTCCGACAGCATCTCTGTCTGGTTTCATAAATCAGAGCACTTTCGTTCTTCTCCCTCGGGAGCGTCGCGTCGCGCGTTTTACAGCGCCAAGTTATGTACTTTTACGGTCCTCTGTTATCGTCATTATCATTATATGATAATGATGCGTTATTAAATTCAGATTAATGCGGGGTTCCAACGTCGCCGAAGATAAATAACCCTGGGCATAATTTGCGGGGGGTCCCATTACGGAAATCTGCTTATACAGCGAAGGAAGCCTCGAGCGGAAAAGCCACCGATCGTTAAGTCTCCCCTCACGGGAAACAGGTCGAGTTTAACGGCGGACGCGTTCCGCATCATCCCTTGCTTTATGAAAAGTCACGTTGTCGAGCTCGGAGCGGCGGGGAGGAGAGCTCCTCACGCAGCTGTCGAAATAATAGAGCTGAGAATAACGCGCGCCTGTCCGTTCGCCATGCAATCGTAATTTCCGTCTCGCCTCATCTCGCTCCGCTTTCGCTCGATGCCAATTCCATCGCTTTCCATTCGCATTCGCGGATTACGACTCGCGTCGATGTTAATCAGACAGATGTTAATCGCACGTTAGGAACCGTTGCCGTTCCGACACGTGTACCGTGTCGACCGTTCGCAGGGAAATGCTTACGCGTATGCCCGCGCGGTCGTTAAAGTTCCAACTTTAAGCAGCCAAGTTCCCCGAGGTTACCGATGGATCCGCGGCCTTGACACGACACTGCGGCGGTCGCGGCGTGTCGCAGTTGTAATACCCGGCGTGGCTACAACGCGGCTAAGCGGCTAAACGTTGTACGCGTACAAATTGTTTATATTCGCGACCACAAACAAGAGTGAAATTGGTTTTGTCGGCCGGCAATTAATCGCGCCGTGATGTTCCCAACCGGCGATGCCGGTAATGTGTCAACGTCATTAGCGCCGCTTAAATGATTCCGCCTTTATTCACGCGCGAATGGATGCGAAACTCTGGAAAGAATATCGCGAAGCGCGAAGAGGCACATTGTTTTTATATCAGCACTCGAGAAGATGCTTCGCGATTAATTAATCGCATATCTCTCCGTATATATTTTTTGCCATTTCTGATTCTTTGCCACTCTTTCTCTCTCTCTCTCTTCTAGAGCGTCTAATTTTCAGCTGCGAGTTCCACGAGTCGTTGCCGCGGGCACGATCTTGTTTCGTGACAGCTCGCCGAGCTGACGGGGCCATTTCCGTTGCTCGACGGAATGCAAAATGAAAATTCCGGACCGAATGTCGGGAATAGGCAGGCGAATTAAGTTTCCTCTCGATTGAGCCTGCTGGCCCACAAAGGAGAAGTGCAATTCCCAGGATGACACTCTCTTTGACCGAGCCTTCTCGGTTCCCTCGATCGTTCTGCCTGATTCTAACTCCCCTCCGGCCTCCATCTCGTAATTTCGCTTCGTCTTATCTTCGACGGGTCGCGCCAGCTTTTATCTACATCATTAACATACCGACTTTCTATTAAAACTTAATCCTTAACTTTCCACCCCATACACATTCCCGGTGAAACTTCTTAGCAAATTTTTAACAAGATTATTCAACATTATGTTAAAGCGAGGTCGAGAGGAGAGAAGAAGAACGATTACTTTCTCGATTGGCGTTTGGAGAATTCTCTCGTAAAACTACGGCATTATTAATGGCGTTTCGGCAGCTTGAATTCGCGAGTTAATTTCCCTGCTGCAAAGAACAGGGTTTTCGTTCCCGGTAAACAAAATTGCGGAATCATCCGCGTTACGCTATTTCGCTCGCGCGCAAGCAAGTCTGCGAGCCACTGTGACGTTTGACATTTATTTCGTATCTTATTCATGATCATGTCCGCGGGGACAACTTTAGCGGGAGGACGGCAAATACATCCCTTTCCTCTGTGCTTCCGGTATCTACGTGCCTACCGTAGTACGATCGTACTGATCTCGCAGACACGAATGGCGAGACAAAAGCGTCGCGTGGCTAAGTAGCTTGCGAGCGCGTTGCAGCAAGTCGCACCGCGAATGGGAGCAACAGGCGATCGTCAACGACCCCTTTCGCAGCCTCGACGGCACAAAAGCAGGGACGGCACATCGATCATACGGCGCACTCGATTGCATGCGTACTCGAGTGCCCGCGTAAACCGTTCTCTGAAACCATTCGAACGATTCGCGCGAATAATACGAACGAGCGTAGTCTGAAGCGATCAAAGCAGCCACGATGTCTGGTTATCTGCGCGACATAATTTGGAGAAAGTACATGAACTTAAGGAGCAAGATAAGCATATACAAAACTTGCGTAAGATCTATGCCATTGAAACGAGAGCGGAAACGAGCATCACCAAATGTCGAAGAACAAATAAGGAGCTTAAAGTGCATCACTGGCAACATTCTGCCAGTGATAGAATTCGCGATATCCGCGAGATTCAAGATGACTTAAGATGGACCAGAATCAAGAAACTAGTATGAAGAAACCGTGTAAAGGATGGATGGATGATAACGGACTTTAAAATTCGTAAACAATCCACCTGGACCGCCTCCAAAACATTGGTGCGAAAGTTGAACATTGACATCGAAAACAGATACACTGACAGGAAACATTGACAGGAAAACAGATACACTGGATAAAATACAGGACATGATCCTGTAAAAAGAAGAAGAAGAAGATTATGAAGAAGTTGAGTGCGGTCTGATAATCCTTTTCTTCAACGAGGAAGCGGTCTGCATGCGCATTTGCTCATTCAGCCTCCTGAACTCGCGAATATGGACAATCTCTTCGGTATAAAAGTATAGACCTGAAATATTAAAATACTGAAACGAGAGGCAATAAGGAGATCGAGTATTAACGCACGACAGTTAACCAATGGTAAATTGTTCTATGATACCTGTATTTTGTACGGGAGATGTGTGCGCACTAACTTTAATGCTACGGGTTTTCATATACTGTAACCATATCGGCTAAGCTTGCCAAGCGCGTTGCAGGCATTATACGCATGTCGTGCACGTGTATGCACACATACGCGCTTTCCACATATGGGTCTACAATGAGAGCACACAACCTACGGGGATTAGGACTGGTAAATATTCAGCGAATTCAGATTTCATGTTACAGACACGAGGGAATGATCCCTATGTGTTTCCTCGCGCGAACAATAAGCCTGACAATTGGCGCATTTTTCTGGGCTGCATTTTTCTGTATTTGAAATCGGAAATTGAACTCGGTGCTATATCGCGGGGCTTCAATCGCGCATAGCGTTGTATCTACGGAATGCGAAGAGAGTTCAAATTATCTCGCGCATTTTTCGCATCACATTAAAACCGTAAACCGTTATAAAAGCCTTATCGATCGTTAACCGGATGCTTCTCGAACTGACGTTCTCATTCCGACGCATTGATTACAATGATTACAACGACACATATGTACGTATGTACACGTATGTGTACCGTATAAGAATAAATAACAAAATAAATAAGCTAAAGTAACTAACAAGATAAAAGCAAATGATGGAAATCGATACTCGGCGGCTCAGAAACGCACTTTCACGAGCATCCATATTTTATCATATTTCTAAAGATAAGAGAATTATCCCAGCTATGTATATACAATACGCGCAAACCCGCTGCATCGTTAGCAGCGTTATCCAGTTTTCTACTACAAATAGTCACGCGAAGGCCTAGACTCGGCACATGTTTCGAAATAGTCTCCACAATTGATGACGGAATTACTCGGCGAGACTCGACAAACAGAGGGGAGGTTTGCTGCACTTGTGCTATGGATGATATGCCCCTGGATTCTTCTCTCCCCCTTTTCTCCACCGTATATTCGTGCGCGTAACTATCCTAATAGCCTAATAACTCCTCTCGCGTAATCTACAGGTCGCCTGTTGCTCCGGTCGGCGGTCATTGGGCAGAGGCCGACCTAGATTACTCGCTAACTCGCGGCTTGTCGAGCCTCATCTCGACGCTTTTCCCTGATATCTGGCTGTCCGCGCGCGCTTATTCGTAGCGTGTACCGCCTCGGCCCGAGCTTACGCTCGCCCGTTCTTCGTTCGCCTGCCGTCTCCCTGCTGCATTTCAACGCGACGATCAATACTCACCTGCACCCGCCGTGCACACACTGTGCACCACTGCCAGCCCGAGGAAGACAGGCGTGGGTGCGCTCGCGGATCCCTGCCGGATGCTGCGTGGACCATTCCGTCTACGTGCTGATAGCGAACACTGCGAACACTGGAGCGGCGCGGTGGATTCGTGACCGCTGTGGACCGCAAGATGCTTCATCGCGGCGATGTCTGCGGTCGATGTCGCACTATTTTCAAATTTCGAGATATATCATATCGACAAACCAATCGCGACGATTGCGAGCGCAGGAACTATTTATTATGCGCGCGATGTCGCATTTATTCTCGTACGGTGATAAATTGTTCATGCCCGGTTTTGCGCGGAGAAGCAATCGCGATATCTAGATTCAAAAAGCGGGGAAAATATTTATGACGCTAATCCTCCTTTCCCGTTGCGATGCAAAATCGTACCATGCGTCACGCGCGGATATCATAAATACTGACACTCCATGTGGAAAAATTTTTAACGATGTTATTCACTTCCTACACTCGATTTCGCTATTATTTCACTGTTTATTGCTGCGAACGTAAGCTCAGCTTATATCGTCGAAAGTTCGATAAAACACTCGAGCCGGAGTATTGTTCTGCCAAATAGGCTGAATCGCAATTATGCAAATATACAATCGATTGTCTGTTTCCACACAACACTTGCTGTCGGATAATCGGCCATTTAGGCGATGCATTGATTACACAATTATCTATTCACGTTCGATGCTGGTTTGGTTACTCGTTCAGGCAAATTGAATCGCGTTTCCCCTCGCGACATTGTTAAAAACTTGTTATCACGACGGAACGTTTTCTTCTGCGACGGCGAACCTGATGGTTTCTCATAACTTTCATGCAAAAACAAGTGAAATGCAACAGAATGGGTCTCCCGACATTTCCGTCCGGAAAATATAAAAGCGCGATTACTTATGTACCACGTCACAATACATGAAGCATCTTATTCTCCTCTTTATGCCTCAACGTGCGTTTGAGACATGCCATGTATTTTGTAATTGTAAGCCTTGGATAATAATAGGTATTATTGAATAAGTTGAGATTAAGAAGAGCGCGATCTTAATATTCAAAGAAACTGAGTAACGAGTTTATTAAATGAGATTGAGTTATGACATAAACGCTCGGCACAAACGTTTGTCTCGACCTGTTGTCGTCTGTCATCTATCATCAAGTATCATCGACTATTGCCGAGCCCGGATCTTCGCAAAAACAAAGATGATCGTTTTTCTCACACGCTGAGTATCGCGCGCGATATCCTAGATTCGCTTTCTAATAGCAATTTATCATAAAGTTTCTGTGTAAAGCACGCAAGATATAGCTAACAAAAATTATGGATACGCTATCGTATGTCGCGCGCCATGTGATACTTGTGCTATCAGGGAGAGAATAAATCTATATAAATCAGTGAGTTTTTAAAGTAAAGTACACATAGGTGTCTCTCTGTGATGCGTACGTATATGTTATATAAAAAAAAAGAAAGCTGCTTTTGTAAATATAGGATTCTATGTAATCTTGAAAAGTCCGTTTGATTTGAGTAGATAAGCTAATAAAAGGCAGAAACAAAAATAAGAAAAGTATCTGGAAATGATCAACAACACCAGATACTAAAATTCTTTATTATTTTTATTTTCTCTATTATTTTGTTGTTATTATTTTTATAAAGGAAAAACAGTTTTATAAAGGAAAAATACCTGTTTATTATGTCATATTTTCTGTACTCTCTTCCGATGTCGATTCATCGAGTAATCATCTTGCGAATCGATAGCACGCACGCGATATGAAATACTTGTAATAAATTAAATTTATTGCGCACGATGCTCATAAATTAAATGTATAACGAAATATTACTAAATTATAAAGCTGATGCGAAGCTAATTCGTAATCGATACAGACATAAATGCTCGATATGTTTTGAGAGAAAGAGAAAGCAATATTTTGTAACCTTTCATATGATCGTACGAGGGATACGTTTTATAGATATAATTTCCGGTATTTTTGGGATATGCCAAAGTCGATAAAGTCATAAAGTTTCTCACATTTTCCGGCCCTGCGTCCTTAAAAACATATTCAACGGCTGCGTGCTTTTTACGCATCACGGATCGCATTCTGTCGTTTATCCGCACGCGATCTACTCAGCTCTGCAAAGAACTATATCGGGCCTGAACTTAGTGAACTTCACGTAGCCTCATTTCCGATGTTCTAGAATACATAAAGGCATATTAAAAGCCGAGATGTAAGCCGGCGCATGGGCGCGTCTTTTGAACTTTAGTCATGAAACACACATGCACACACGTGTCGCATAAACTGAGCTTGGCACGCGTAACGACCGCAATCGCGCACGGATCGATGCTGCACTTATGCCTCCTTTTCCGTCTCTCTCGCTTCGCGCAAACTTTTTTTTAATATCCGTCTGCCACGAAGACTGTTTACTGCCAGTGCAAGCCATGGATATCGTCGTTATTAATAGTATTTCTAACGTACACATAAATGATAAAATAAAGATCGAACGAGTCGAGAAGGAATAAAACGAAAGCGCAGAAGCTCTATAGCGTAATATCTCATATGCTGCTGCTGTGTGATACGGAATCACATTTTCAGTGCATTCTGAGGAGAGCTCTTTTGAAATATAGTTGCTGCACTGAGCAATAACGCGCCGCGTAATAATAAATGCTAACTAATGTTTTACTTGGTTACATCGGCTAAATATGAGGTATTACGTATGTCATGGAGATTACATCGCGCCTCATTTTTTCTTCCGGCCTAATCCCAGATTTCATCAGGAATCCTTTTACCGCTCAAAGAGCTGCCATATTTATGCCATTTATTCTTTCAGACATATCGATTTTGCACTCGAGAATGTAGGTTTCATTGAATGATCCAGTTCCAGACGTATGCGGATTGGATTTTCTAATTAAAATTGGAAAAGGGAAACTCGATTTGCGATCTCTTGCATTTCCTAGGCTGAATAGTGTATTGCGATTCGAGCAAGTATTCATATTGCAAATTTATCGCGCTTGTAGGAACAAATACTCGGTAATGAAAAATTTGTATCTGATGCGGAATAGAGAGGGTAAAGGGTTTATGCAATTTAATCACCGACTGTGCGATTCTGTTTGCTAGAAGAAAATATTTTGGATGCATGAAACGGACGCATAACCACGGGAAGAGTACAAATAGAGTTTTTCGAGAGCTGGATTGCATATAACTAGCGATATTTGAATATTTTTGATATCGATACCGTATCTTTGATATTGACCGACAGTTGAGAGGTAACATGGGGCTTTGCGCCGAAGATGACTCTTGACAATCTCGGGCGAACAATAATTACAATATTCGATGCACTTTTACGATATACATATTAATCTTGATATTAATATCGATTCTCGAACATTTCGATCTGCCTATAAAGCTTCGTGATTATTCGACTTTAGTTGAAATAACCGTTAATATTTACAACAAAATTTGATATTGGGATAACAACCGTTCCTCGATTCAGATTTTCTCTTTTAAATTCACGCGCATTGCGTTTTTAACGTTTCGTACATCGCTATAAATATTCAAAATGCATATGCGACACAACCGCGTAATGAGCGACGCGATGTGCTCGATTACTGTCGCAGGATCGAACTTTAATACCGCGCAATGGCAATTTTCATTTTCCGCGGACGAGCGCTGGAACGTCGCATCAGCCTCTGGTCTCCGTATTGTCCAATCTGAGCGGTCGACTTTGGGATCGACCTATTTTTAAGAGTACATAATACAAGAGAGATGCGCGCTTAGGAGGATTCCGCGAAGCACGGAGAGTTCCTTGCGTGTGCTTAAGCAAATATTAAATCGGAGGTAACGGCGGGCGCGCTCTCTCTAAGAGCTGACCGTGTCTGTGTAGAAACGCGCCATTGAAGCATCGGCGCGAGAGATCGATCGTCTCGACAAAGCGTCGTCTCGAGCCGCTATCGATGTCATTCCCGATAGATCGAACGCGTTGGCTGCAAGGGAAGGGAGTTCCGCTGCCGATATTTTGCATTGCAGATGACGCGCATTGTGCGCCGAACCAGCGCGCTGAAACGTCGAAGTGTGCGTTTCGCGCCGAGCGATCCTGACGCGGCTGGATGCACGCGCTCTGACGATGATTTATGACTTATTAAAGTCTGTCCGAGCACGCCGATACAGCGTTTCGCTGCGATTATCGCATGGGTGATGGTCGCCATGGCGCGATCGATGTTCGTGATTGACGACTTCGAAGTCACGATCGTTCTGTAATCGCGCTCATTGTACGATCGCGCGTTTTTTCGTTTCTTTCTTATCGGATTGAGCTGTGTACAAATTGGGATTGATGTATCATGGTTAGACGATGCTTCTGTTTCATCACGTTGCACACTATCCGATTCGATCGTCGGAGCTTCCTCGATCTATAATCGACATCGGTTTCCGCCTGTCCGCTAATGGCGATTGAAAATCTCAGCGGGATCAGCGGCATTGCCATTTCTTCCGTGTTCGCCCCGCTCGCCCTTGTTCCCTTCACGGTAGAACGCTAACGGAATAACGCTGCGGTTCTCCTGCTTTTTTCGTATCTCTTTCTAAAGGGCAATCTCGAGATTTTCCGTTACTCTGATTTCTTTTCGCGAAGAAAATCGTCATCGATTTGTCCGCTTGTTTCGAACCGCGAGCACTTTTTCTTCCTTTGCCGATTGGGATCGGTCACTTCACTGGAATCGGTTATCTTCTGATCGGGTAGATCGATATCTATGATTTACCGATGTCAATGAAATTAATGTATCGATGACATCGAGAAACAACGCTAAACAAACGGAACTATACGTTGATTTGTTACTCCTCTTGTTACTCTGTATCGTAAAATTCTCAAGTTCTTCAAAGATTCATTATTGTAATAATAGCGTAGCTAATTTGTCGGTCGCATAATTGATTTCTCATGAACTCTGCAATTCTTCGTACAGTTTTGCTTCTTTCTTCTCTCATTTCTTTCTTAAATCTGCATTATGTGGCCCATCTTATATTCTTATCTCATTGAATAACGTGCAGTCGAGTGGCTGCGAGACGTCGACATATAAATTTGTAAGGCGACTAAGTTTGTGAGCCGGTCGGAATTCATTAGCTGCGCCCTCGCGGCTATCTTTAATAATGCACGCAGATGCCGCGGATTTCATAGATCTCTTCTCCGGAATGGAATGGATTTAGAGGAACCGACCTTATTTGAATTTCATGGCTGCATCCAGTCGGATCGCGATCGCGCGAGAGTCTCGATGCATACCGAGAGAAGGAGAAACAATTTCGTGATTCATTCTTATATTGCCGTACCTTCTCGATGCTCGAGAAGAGACGCGACGTCTCGAAAGCATCGACGGGGAAAGCGATCGTATTCGATAACGGCGACAATCGCGGCCAGTTTTTCAGACGCGGCGTTATTGCGAACGACCAGAAAGAGAGAGAGAGAGAGAGAGAGAGAGAGAGAGAGAGAGAGAGAGAGAGAGAGAAAAAGAATCGACGAACTTGGGGAATAAAAAAACTGGATTCGACATAAGACTCAGCGAATTAGGCAGTCGTGTAATGGGAAATCGGGAACCGAGACACTCGTCGGCCGGCTTCCCCGACAATATCAACTTCGCAAGTTAGCTGATCTCATTTAGCTGATCTCTTTCTTTTATCGAAGCAACTGGGCGACCGCTTCTGTCGACCTCTCTCTGCTTGGCTCATAAATCCTAGCGAATGTCTAGCATTATCAAAAAACGCGAATTGACGTTTCGAACGCGAGGAATATTGCACATGTAGTAATAATGTCGCGAAAAAGACGTCATCACGTATTTTTAATGGAGATGAATGACACTTTGAAGAGTGATCACCTCTTAACGGTACCTTTATACGGAAAATCCTTAATGGCCGAACAACGTTCGCGGATTCTTTTGGAAATGATCGTTTCGCGATGGCAGAAAATGGATGCGGATTCAATGCGCGTAAGGATAAATGAAGGATAAAGATAAAGAACATTTCATGACGCTCGAATCATGAATCGCAAATGGCTGGACCAAACATCCCGCGATCGGATATTCCGAGTAAACAAGCTGGGAATCTGAATTTATGAGAAATATTCGCGGAGCTATCTGCGATGTTTACTCGACCGTCCGGAAAACTTTCGCTGTGACAACTGCAATTTCTTTCTGCGCGACGTCGAACGTCTTCGTTCAATTTCGCTCCCATGTTCGATTTTTATCTCTGGCTATGCGAGGGCACATCGGGACTTGTTCGGCGACAATCTTATGGCTCGAAAAAGCCGGCTCATCCGAGGGAAGGAACGACTTCAAGCAGGAATTGAGTAAGTTTCGCAAAAGTAATTCATACATAGTTTGAATTCTCGTAAATTACAACCGCAGGCAAATTGGCTCCTCGAATCGTGTTTTTGCGCGGCAACCGATTAACGGAGGGATTGACGGAGATTACAAAGTTGCTGGATAATAATCACGGTCGATATCCTTGACAACTTTAGAGATTCCGGAATCGATAATAAAAAGCACGCAGATTATATGGAAGCGTCTATTATCTAAGTACTACAAGCAAAAATTATGAAAAGTAAGTTGCAACGTAAATTATTTTCATTATCAGATAATTGTCGATAATTACTAATAATTCGCGATCGATGATGATAAGTCGCTGACGAATCTCTGTAACGAGAAATTTCGATTGAAGCCCAATTAAATGCTTGTTAAAATTAAAGCAAAACGTAAAATCTAATCGCGTTTACTTCGGAGATAAAATTACCTCTGCCAGCAGCGAATTAATTTTGAACACGAAAGCGACGATCGCAGAAAGATTGCGCTTTGAATCCATAATCGCTGAATCTATTCTCTTCAATTTAGACTCTCGCGTCCTATTTGCATACAAAACTAGTAGTACGGCGCTCCATTTTTGTAGCGGCCCGTGAATAATCGCCGACATCGACGAGACCGAACTCTGTTTTTTTGCGCCTCTCGCACCAAACGAGATTGCGAGCTTTTGGTTTATCGCGGAGAGCGATAAGAGATGTAACAATTTTGCGATCTTAATTCCAGTTGCGTCAATTGAATCCACGGCGGCGGCTACGGTAGACAAATCAACGTTTAACGCGATCAACAATAAAGTTATCCGAACCGGCTGCGAATCCGTTTACCTTAGTGAAAGAGAGTAGGCCACGGATATTCAACTGATCGCGATCTCTCATGACTTTCTCGCTAATCCCCACTTGTCCCTCTAATCAAACTAAATGAATCGTTCTCGTCTTCCTTCCGCACAACTGGATAGCTAAAATTGCTTTAGAAGGACGCTTTACATCCATTTCTATTACGATGATTTTGAGAGAGAGAGAGAGAGAGAGAGAGAGAGAGAGAGAGAGAGAGAAATTGTTATCTACAAATGGTATATCCTTCATAATTATTGGATTTTATCTAAAATGAATTTTAATATTCTTTGCTCGATACGACAGAATATTTATAAAAACATTTATAATATTATATCGTAGCGTTGCATCCGATCGTGCTTAATAAATGCCTCTCGCCGCGTTATCGTTTGAATAAAAATAGCGAGATGTGCGGTTTCCGTTAGTTTCACGCTTCCATTACGAGCAGCGAAACACGCAACGAATGCAATGCAAAAGTAGCGTTTAATTACTGTCTCTGAATATGAAAAGTCAAACAACGGTTAAACGCAAACAAAAAAAAGATTTAATTAGTGCTACTAGCGAGAGTTACATGTTTCGTTAGTTTCGCTAATTAATGATGGACAGTGGATAAAATTATTGCTTTCTGCACGAATTGTTGCCTCAGCATTTATATATATATATATATATATATATATATATATATATATATATGAATTGTTTTACGATAACAGCGACTATCTACAAAATGATATTCCTGTTGTCAATTAAGAGCTCTGACTCATCAAACCTAACCGAAAGATGAATAAAAATCATTAGAATCGCCGAATCTATTTAATAGCGCAATATCGATAGAAGTCTCTAATTGAGTTGCCAGATAGAACGGTGATAAAAATTCTAGATTAATATGCGATGCAATCGCATCGCTTTTTACTCGGGTTCTACTCGTGACTGATGTTGATTCGAGGCTCGATTTTTCTTCGTTCTTCCATTCGAGGTTCTAGCATGCAGAGAGATCAGCGCATCTTCAAAAATCGATTAAACCGCCGCGAGGTCTTCTATCTTCCGCATGGCAGTCGTAGATAAGGAATAAAAGATAATGCTTCGGAAAGCTGATTGTAAGAGCTGCGGATGAATTATTGTAACGGCAAGAGATATTATCGAACTATTATTTCTCTTTTCGCGTTCCATTAACTTGCATTCGGTATAATCGGATAATATCTGCAAGATTTTAGCCTAGCCCGGCAGTTAACTCATTGAATTTATTAGCTGCATTATCGTGTTGCATTATTCCGTTATCTATATCATCCCCGTGGCGCCATATTTGTCATAATATGCAGTTATATTTTATTATTGCGATACATGTTAATTTTTAAATAGCATTAGGCATTCTAAGTGACTTTCTTCTATTACTTAATTGTTGTTTCGTTTCTTTTACTTAATCGAGCATTTAAGATTGGGAAAGATATATCAAAAATGTATTTTACGACTATCCGATAATATATGAATCCTATGCAGTTTTTTCACAAAGGTAACGCGACAATGAAGATTTTGACTACATATAGCCGATATTTCGACAATGAAATACAACTGATGTGATACAACGTAGGAACTCTCCTTGCGGCATAGAAAATGGCGACGATTTTTAGTATAATATAAAGTTCTCATAAATCTCTTGAACTCATGCTCCAAACAGGAAATGTATAATAGTTAAATCCTCCGTCGACGTATATGTAAAATATATTTGGCCCTGCAAAGTAATGTTACATAATATCGTTAAAGTAGTTAAAAGTCTACACAGGGGGGGGGGAATGTATTGAGGAATTTTATTCTAAGATATTCAGACATCTGTCTGCGATCGTTACCTTTAATGTCACGTTGTCGCGCGCAAATGAATTTCACGAAACTCTCAGCAAACGGAGACACGCTAATTTCCGTCCAGAATTAAGTATACGTTTATTATTCTTCGCGGAGATATAATTAAATCCTGGATGAGTTAACAAGAAACTTGGAACTGCGACTTGAAATACGTGTGCAAGAAAGGGCATGCTGAAACAGGGGCTAAAATCAGAGAGCCGCTCTTAGCTGCAATCCCGAGAAACAGAGGATTGCAGGATCTCTCCTGCTTGCGGAACTACCCCGATCGCCGTTTGCGAGAAAGGATAGCACCGGAAAAAAGATCAGTTGATTAAATCCAACATCGGAGTACGTCGGTCAGCCTCAAGCAGCCGCACGTGTCGGTGCTTGAAACGAGACTCGGCTTTGGGTTAATTGGAGTTTATTTGCACGTCGTTGGATTAGCTGACGAAACCGACTGGGTAATGAAGGAAACCCTTTCACGCGAGTTTATTCCCGTGCGTTACTCCGAACAAGAATATCAGTCGATATATCTGTGTGCGCTAGCTGATGAAAGAACTTGGAAGGCAGGTCGAATTCGATTTCACGCTCTGGATGAAAAAAAAACGAGTCGAGGGAGAAGGCGAAGATATTCACGAAATAAAAGATATCAATTCGTGCACCTCGTATCGGATGATTTCCCGTCTTCCTGCAGGGTGTTCGCGCATTTCGTGGACTTCGCGAAGTACATCGGCGCGAACATTCTCATTCATTACTTGACACGCAATCGCGTGCTTACTTTCACGGATATTAAGCGCGTCACTCTTCTCGCTCGCGATATTTCAGTGGCTTGTTTCGAACATAGAGAAGCACTTTGAACAAACGTCCGGTTTATTTATGCTTCTCGAGATAGCTTCCGCGACAAGTAAAAGCACCAACGAAGTAGTCGTGCCACTTCGACTACATGACCCGCTACATGGTTTTTTTTCCTCCATTTGACGAATTCGATAAGCTGCGCGAAAATCGAAACGTTATTATTTTCGCTGCGCATACAAGTTGAATAACATTGAATCGGATTTCTCGTCTACAGGTATGGCCGGACGAGCCATTGTGTCTATCTTTCTTCTTGATTTTTCGAGCGACTCGGAAACACAGTTTTATACCAGCGAAAGACATATGAGACCTTTGTAAATCGGTTTTACTTCCCGATGGCGAATTCTCGATAAATGCTTTATCCCTATTCTTCTTTTCTGGATAGAAAAATATTACTGTGCGATTTCTAACACAATAATAACGTTCAAATGACGTTCGCTGTGTTATCAGAACCTAAATTATCGTGGGATTTCTTTAAACAATTTGATTTCAACATTCGCGTCGTAATAATCGATTTCTCTAGATACACGCGGTATGAGATCCTCGTTTCACATTGCGCAATTATATTCGGAATAGCCTAATGCCCTGTTTGAAAATAACCAACATCTTTCCACAAGTTTTCCCTGTTCGCCTTGTTCGATCCCGCAAGCGGGATTGCAATCGTGATTGTAGGTTCTCGTATGTCGCGATCTATTCTCTCGCCATCTTGGTAGCCCGACAAAGAGGCTTGCCGAGAACACGTAGACAGCTCAACAGGTAGCTTTGAGCATCCTCGTTGCTCTCTTCCCACCATGTTTTCCTGCCGTTCTTTCATATTTTGCGTACTACTCTGGTGAGCGCTGTCATGCCTACATGCGTGGATACGCTTTCCGATGCTGATGCTTTCCGCGCCGTTTCACTCTTTGACATCGAATTCGATTGGATTTTCGTGCGTATGTCGCGCCAACGCGATAAACGCGTTTAAATAAAGCTAGCCGTGTATACGACACGCGCTGGAATTATCTTCCAAATGCAGGATGTTGATTTTGCGCGGCTGAATCTCCGTAAGATATCACTTTCGCGATTGAGCGCAGTGCGTCTTAAATTCGAGAGAAATATTATAAGTACGGTCCTTTGAACTGTGAATTTTATCCGAGTGTAAAATTAGACATTTTCTTTAAAAACTCCATTAAGACTCCGGAAATCATCTAATGAGGTAATTATGCATCGTTTTATTAGTAATATACAGGTCACTTTATTTAAGCCTCAGCTTTTCCATGTCACATAAATTTTTACGTTCAAGTCCGATTTACATTTTTAATGCGCAATCATCCTCGTTCTTCGCGGGAAAGAAAACTGGAGGGATTTTCGCAATGCGAGATTATCGGCGAGAAAATGGTTACGGGCAAACTCGACGGAGATTGTCGCGGAGATTATTTACTGTGGCTGTATTGCCGGCTATTCCGCCAGAGCACCAACTTTCGAGTGACTGCAATATTTCCGCAACGAGAACACGGGACGCAAGAGCTAATTACGATCACGTGTGCCCATTAACGACACGATAACTGTTGTCCGACACTTTATTCGACATTGAGCTCTTGATTCGCAATTACACGCGCAATGTGTCTTCAAGGAGCGAATGAAGCACGGCTTGACGCACGCGAAACGAAACAGACGTTGCATAATCAGACACGACGTGTGAATATGTAAAAAAAAGCACAATCGAAAGCGACGTCAAGTTTTCTTCACGATGCACGATTCGCGTTGCCGCGATCGCGGCTCTTTTACCCGATCTGTGAATTTCGCAGGCTACCATTCAGAGCAAAGCAAAAGGACAAATTTACGGGACTGCTTTTTTTTCTCTTTTCTGATGCTCGCGATAGAGTCTGCTTACGTTCGTTTGCCGTGTCGTAAAGACAATTTTGAGCTCCACATATCGCGCGGAATTTTTATTCTAGACAGATATTTCGGAAGTGGAGAACACGCCGTGCACGAAGATCTCCTCCTCGTCGTCGCCGTCTCGTTTTCGCGCCTCAGGAAGCAGCGTGTCGCCCCGCGAGATTCGAGGGACGATGTCGTGATCATGACGCATTCTGTCAATGGGGCTGTCAAATTCGCGCCATCCGTCCTGGCAGGATCTGGAGATTCTGAACGTGTCGTTGCTTCGTCCGACACTCGTCTCGATATTGCTGTAGCACGCTTCGACCGGTTGCTTTAAAAAGGTCGGCATTTTCCCGCCGCCTATGAGGTGCTTGGACTCAATGCAACATGTTCTGAACGTCATGTGTGACTCGCGCGATAAAAGTTCCGCCAGCTCGTCGTCGTCCTCCGTCCTCATGACATCGAGCTTGTCTCTGCTCCGCACATCTGTATGAGAGGACTCGATTACATACGTCAGATTGGTCCGTTTGCTTCTAAAGGACATTGCGCTGTTCAACGAACTTGACTCCTCATCTGCGTAAATTCGTTTATTGATAAGTTAAAATCACGTTTGTCTGCGCTTCGAATAATTTCGACGTTATTATCGGGAAAGAGCAATGTGCGACACGAGTAACATCCGCACAGGGTTGTGCGGATTTTATAATCGGTACAAAAAGTCGGAAATATACTTGGAGTCATTCTAAGATTCTACGGAATCACGGAAGAACCAATTTACACAATTCACAAAGCGGGACTCGATATCTTTGCTGATTGAACGGCCGAGTGAACGGACCTTCCTCGAAAGATCTCGTCTCTCTCGTGCACGGCACTTTTCTGGCAAATAATCGGCAGGGATTATTTCTATGCATTACACTTTCCTGAGCAATTCTCAAAATCGTCGATGAAATTTTCATCGGACCCATACGAACGAATCCTCTACGAACGACTCTTCGATACCTATCTCGCACCGATCGAGGATCTCGTTCTCCAGATAATCGCAGTAGAATGACGGCGCCAGAGCATCGTCGCCCTTGTTGCATGTCGTTTTCCTAATTCCCAAAATTGTTATCGCGTCGTTCCCCTCGGATCGTCCAGCCTCCTCTTCGTTTCGTGGCGATAATCTTCGAAGGGCATCCTTCAGGCATTGATCCTCTCCGAACGTGACTTCGCGCAGAGCACGATTCAGCTGCTCGATTAGATCTCGGATGTAAGACAACATAGGGGTGTCACCCTCCTGCTCGCTGATATTCGCGGCAGCTCGCAGCTCCTCGAGTGCCTCTGCGAACGACGGTTCGTTTTAAGGGATGTTTATGCGCCGGGCGCTCTTCCCCCATAATTTCGTACGGACGTTCACGCAGATTTTATGCAAACGCGATAGCGAGAGAGACGAATCCGTCGCCCCTTAAATTACCGAGCGATTTCCACCAAGCGATACCGTATCGGAGGTATACTCGGATGTATATTGAATTGAATCCCGATTGCGGGATATAGGTCAATTCAGTTTCTAAAAATTGCCATTTGCATCGTCTACTTTTTTTCCACAATTTTGCGAATAAATCCGTGCAAAGTCCATATCTTGCAAGCATCCTGATAAAAATATGTGCGAATCAACATTTACAAGATTACATTTGCGCGCGCATCTATGTGTGTCCATGTGTGTATATGTACATATATATATATATGTATAAAAGTTTGCATTTTTTGCTTGCAGATAATTATTTACTGATAATCTATGTACATCTCGGCGCGTTCTCGCGAGCGAAATGAAGCCTCTCGTCATCATGAAAAAGCGTTTATACATTATGCGTCTATACATTAGATTACTATACATTAGAAAAAAGTGTTATATCTTTCATCCTGTTTATCATTTCTATCTCTTCTTGATTTTTCTTTTTTACTAATCTTACGTATCTTCTAATGAAGCCAAGCCTTCGGACACTCTTTCTAACGCAAAATTGTGGAGAACGTGCGTTATTTTTTTAGACGGCTAAAAGCGATAGAACGACTTGCGCGACGCAACATCGTGCCCGGGAAAAAAAAGAAACATCAAGAAAGATCGTAGATCTATCTTAAGAGCTGACTGTAAACGGCCGGGAGAGGAACGTGGTGTTTGGCAAGCGCTGCGTTACGCAGTTGCTATTCGTTCAGCCAAGAAATAGGGGAAGAGCGCTTTCGGAAGGAATTCGCAGGGAAACGAGAATTTGGAACAACGACAGTTTGAGAAACAGTATCATCACTAACCGGCGAAACGACCCAGCATCGCCAAGCACTGCGCCCGTAGCAGGCTGGCATGAAAGATCCACTTCTTCGAGTTCGCCTCCTCCGCACACTCGCGGCATTGCGCTGCCTTACGTAATGCCCTGCTGTGTTTCCCCATTTCTAAGTAGCAGCGACCGATCTCGTGATGAATCCAGGCCCGCGGAATCGGATGCTCGAGTTGTAGCGACAGGTTCTCCCAGGCACGCGCGGCCGCTTCCAGATGCCCGAAGCAGAGGTGCACCTTGCCCAGAGTCATCAGAGCGCGCGACAGGAGGACAGCATCGTTGAGGTTCTTCGAGAGACGTACCATCGCGGCGACCATGCTGCAGGCACGGTCATGCCTGCCCAAAGCTGTGTGGATGAGAGACAGGTAGTAGTAGGTCGATATTCTGTGTCGAGATGGATCACTCAGGCCAGCTGACAGTATCAACAAGTCCTCGGCGATCCTCAGAGATGATCTCATTTTGCCGGCGTTGAAGTTGGCTTTGAGACTCTTCAGCATCTTGTCGGCGCGAATATTGACATAATGCAATATCGTTTTCGATTGGATCACGTGCGAGTTCAGCGACTTCAGCGCGGCGGTGCTTTTGCAAGAGGTCTTCTTGCGGACATCGAGATGTCTGATTTGAGAGTAAGAAAAAAGAAAAGAGAGGAGAATGAGGAGAACATTCGACCGGCGAAGTGACCGAGGCTCTTTTCTCTTGAATCAATATTTGGGACTTGAAATGCTAGAAGAGAAAGCCTCTCAAGGCAAATATCAAGCTCCTAGGATGTAATCAAGTAACGAAAGCTCGCTCGGATCTCTTGAGGCTTTTCTCGATCTTTTCTCGAAATTCTAGTCCTTCATCTTGGATATCATCTCGTGATTAATGAGCTACTTTATCAACCGAGCGATACTTTCATGAGCTGCGGCGAGTGAACGAAACTACGCTACGCGCGAGAGGAATCCCCATCGGAATGAAATCACTAATCTCACGATGTGCTATGACATGGATATCATATTCTGGCATTAAACCTGAGAGAATTAAAACTCTGTATCCACCTGAAGATGTCTGGAATGATCGACGCGTCATTAGGAGGCTTCGGGGCATCGCGAACTCCAAGTGCCACGTTCTCGGGACACGAAGTTTCCCGCAAGATCACGTTGTCCCTCGCCGGAAGCCTGACCGAGCTTCTCTCCGGATTATTCCAGGAGCTTATCGTGGCCGCGGTACGTCTCGCGGCCGCACTGTGGCTGTTATCGTGTGGGCAGATGATGGCCGCTCGGTGATACAGCACCAATGCCGATTCGTACTCGCCACTGTGTGCAATTTACGTGCATAAGATTTTTGGATGCGTGTTCGTTCGCGTCGTTAAATTTTTATCGTTAATCCGCGCCGCCTGTCGTGCCAGGCGGTTCGGCCTGGAATTTAAGCCCTTAAAAATTTATAAAACGATATTCCATCGTGTAATAAAATTTTGCATGCGTGTAATCGATATTTCATCGCATGTAAAGAATAATATGTGCAATAAATCAATAATAATCATTTCTGTCCCCGTAAATATGGAATATCGCGTATGTTACGCGTATGACAAGATTACGAGAAAGGTATTACGGAATATTTATTATGTATCTATTACGGAAAGATATGATTTCGAAAATATTAAAACTGGTGAAGAGACTTGTGAATTTTCTGTAATCCGGCAGAATGAGGTATTATCTGAATTTTGAACGTGGCTATCATGGCTATCTGTAAAAATAATGGATATCGATCGCTCGTAAAACGACTTTCTTATCGAATATCAGGAATATGAAAGTTGATGATTTTTTCTATATTCCTCGTGGCCCATTTTCCCCAGGAATAGTCGAAATACTTAAACTTTTACAACAATATATATATATATATAATAATAATAATAATAATATCGGAATAAACTTTAGATTTGAAACAATATGATATGGTAAAGCTGTTTTATCGATAATTATATTGTTACAAAAGTTTATGCGCAAATTAATAAAAAAAATGGAGATATTTAACTGAAGAGAGAAGAAGAATGAAAGAGAAAAGGAGGGATAACAAGATTATCCCATTTATTTTATTATCTCCCATCCCTAAAAATATTAATCCCTGATTAAAATATTAATAAATGTTTTAATCATTCTATTAAAATACTTCTATTAAAATACTCTATTAAAATATTTAACGATACGTAATGCAGAGTTTCAAACAATAGACTTTTCTGTTTATCGAAGAACCTTTTCATTTATGCGCACGTCCATCATCCCGTACTCGTATAAAATATCGACACTTTTGACGCAACTAAAGCTAATAGAAATATATAGCATCATCACTCCTATACATTTACATGCTCGGCTTCAAACCGAGCTGAAAATTATAGAACGTCAAAGCGATGCAATGGATTTTTCTCCCTTATTGTTGCATGGACGACATAAGCGTGTATATTTTTAGATAAAAACAGTATCGATAAATCGGCCGATCTTTTCTTCTTGAACAAAGAGGCAAGGTGAGGCAAGCGATTAAGGCTAATGCGCTTTCGGTATAAGTTCGAGAATGACGATCCTAGAATTATCCAACGCGGAACGGTGGATTAGCGCCACGAGTCGTATTAGCCAAGCTGATCAAAAGTCATGAAATATGAAGCGGGACGCGAAATCAATGCCGCCCAGCACTTAATACCATTAACAGAATATTGATTACGTTACCGTTGGCACAGATCATCCGCTTGACGGTGCAAGGCTTGTGCATACTGCCGATCATTTCCACGTAGCAGTTTCGAAGCGCTTGCCTTTACCTGAAGACGCGCACGACTCTCCGCGTTCTCCACCGTCTGCTTGGTGATGTCGAGGTCATTTGCGATACTGTCAAGATCCCATCTGGTGGAGACAGCCATTCATGTCGCGCGTATGTAAGTCTCTCTGACTGAGGATAGCGTGGTGATTTGTTTCTCAAAAGCATTTCGCGACTAATTTCGCTCATATCGATCGATGCTTCGTTGCGGCAATACTCGATACTCGATGATCGCTTGGCATCATTACGAATCGAAATGATCGTACGAGTATAATTGTCTATACGTGCATCTGTACGTGAATCGTCGTACGATCATTTCGTCGGCTAAATGTTTTCTCTGTTAAATTAAATGTTAATATAATTTCGTAGAATAAACGTAAGAGGAAGTAATTTGGTAAAATAAATACAGCGAAAGAGGAATAACCGCGATTTGGAGAAAGGAAATGCAAGATACCGCGGAAGCTATTATCACCATCACGCGAGAAAGCTTCCATGGACGCACAATGCATGGAAAGTAATTTATCTTCGCGAGTTTTACGCATATACATTTGACAACAACACGTTGCAGTATGCACACGCTTTGCAGCTGATCTAAGCTATCTGTCTCATTCCAGCCGCACGATTCCAGAAAAATGCATATCGCGAAATGCGATACTGCGTTTCTTATATCATCGGTTAAACTTATATGCAAGCAGGATATACGGCTTGTGCCTATATGAAATTTCAATCCATAACGGCGCGATGCGCCAATCATGTTCCATTTTCGAAAATTTCGATGCCTCGTCCTTTCGTTTTCTCCTGCCATTTCCCTCTTTGTCCTCCTGACGAATTACCATATTATTACGGCAGTGGCTAATTATTCTTGCCAATTAACAGTCGATGTCGGCGTATCGTCGCGGTAAAATATTGTGACAGAGAGAGAGAGAGAGAGAGAGAGAGAGAGAGAGAGAGAGAGAGAGAAAGTTTGACGAAGGGGAGAGAAAAGGGAAATAGAATTTCAGGCGTTAAAAAATCTAACGATTAGAAAAAAAGTACAACAAAAAAGGAGGATCTGGAGTGCCGGTGTGGTAAAGAGATTTCCTTCTAGAAGAAGCCGGAAACTACGCGAAGGCGTACACTTCGTGAACGTTGCTTACCTGGAATTGGCAGGTGCGATGTCGTTATCGTAAACGAGCGTGCATCACGGTTCACCAAGTCAGCTAGGTGTCACCGGATTGAAAGTAACGAGAGTAAAAATGTTGATAGCGATGATGCTATCGGCGAATAAAAAGGGAGATGGCCCCGTGTGCAATCGCGATTACGTGAACTGGCCAGTCACGAGGTAATACGGTTACTCGTGTTTCCTCCTCTCTTTCTCTGTTATCGTTCATTAAAATTTCTCGAAATCCACGAAACCCAGCCTTACGAGGGGCGCAGCGTAGTGCCTGTTTCAGCAGAACGATCTTGGCCTCCTTTTCCATGTCCTTCTGCGGGTAGGACAGTATGTTCTCTTGCAGGGTATTTTGAATTTCTGATCGAGGATTCTTAACATCGTTACGACAGCGCGCGGAGTCCACTCGTTCGATATAGCGATGCAATCCCAATATTTAATTCGCTAACATCGCGCTGCCGGGGCGCTTGATGAAAAGTCTTAATCCCGCGACTGTTAAAGCGGGCATTTTGTCTTCTTTCTCACGCTGGCCGAGCGAGTTGAATCCTATAAAAGGTGCAATTCCGCGATAATCCCCCTCGAAGCGCGAAATAAAAAGTGCGAGAGAATCTGTGAGTGAAATACGGGGCTTTTAATAGCTTCCGGTTGAACCTGGGTCAAACAAACGTACGTCAATGGTACAATTGAACAATCGTCGCTCGCAGAGCTCACGTTGACGTCGCGTTGATTATCTCGCTGTAATTCTGTCGTGTATCTGCGAGCGCGCGTGATGAATGCCGGCCGAAACAATGCGGCAGCGAAAATACGGTTACTCGTGTTTCCTCCCCCCTTTCCCTGTTATCGCTCGGATCGTTCATTAAAATTCCTCGAAATCCACAAAACCTGGCCTTATGAGAGGCGCGACGTATTGCTTCAACAGAGCGATCTTGGCCTCCTTTTCTATGTCCTTCCGCGGGGAGGGCATTATGCTCTCTCGCTTGCAGGGTATTTTGAACTTCCAATCGATCGGTTTGCAACCCGGCACGATGCAGAGCCGCCTCTTGCCTGGCACGAAGTTCATGCGCCGCCACAGAAAATTCATCTCCGCCCTGGTGTCCTCTGGTATTATTTTGAGAATGAGATGCTCCCTCGCGATAATGGCATAGTCGAAATCGTTGAGCCGCTCAATGTCCAGCACATCTATAATGTCCACGGCTCTGTTATAGAAATCTATCTGTAGAAACATCATAAGACCGGTTGTTCAATTAAGACTGCCGAATGTGAAATCCTGTGTGCCGGCGATCTGTGTTATAATCACAGACAATCGCTTCCCGCGGGAGAGAATCGTCTATCTGTCTATCCCTCGCGAGGAGAGAGAGCTTTCCGAAGCGATCTCTTTGTTTTTTACGTGACGCGGGGAAATCCCGTGCGAATAACGTGTTTAACAGCAAGTTTAAACAACAGAAAGAAGAAAAGAAATTTTTCAACGTGTCTAAAGCAACATCACTGCGGCGTAGAACCGTTCTAAGAAGAGAGAGAGAGAGAGAGAGAGAGAGAGAGAGAGAGAGAGAGAGAAAGAAAAAAGAACGAGAGGTTCATTTCTCGCGCTCGTTGCGGCATGTAATAGCGCTTCGGTATAATTCGCCGGAGCTAGATTCTCTCCGCTGAAAAATTAAACTCATGAAAATGCGGATTGCCCCGAGCGAGGGAAAAATTAATGCAAATACCGTCGAAGATAGCGGCGATCTTGCTTGCTGTTGGCTACTTACCGACTCCGTTTCTTGTACGCCGCGAACTAATTTTGAACGATACGACTATCGATCGACTATCGATCGTAGAATAAATTCGACCGCGGATGGCCGGCGCTATTAGGAACCACGCTTGCGAAATCGTGGGATTTTATTTTTACCAGACAATCGATATTGAGCTTTTTGGCGCATTCGAGCGCCGAAACCGTGGCGTCCTTCGCCTCGTTCCGATTATTCTGGCAGATCTCCATTCGCAGCACCAGATGATGGATGTTGAGGATCCACGGATCGAATTTCGCTTCTTCCGCGTATTCGAGTCCCTTTTTCAAATAGAATCTCGCTAGATTGAAGCGGCGGATGCTTATGAGGAACATGGAGAATTCGTGGTGTACCCAGGCGAGTTCCAGCGGTATGGATGCCAAGCCTAATCTCCTAGTCGAGCCGCAAATATTTTAAGTTTATTAATCAATTAAATAGAAATTGTTATGAAGAATAAATTGCGCGCGTATAAATTGCGCGATAACTCTATGCATAAATTATATGAGATAAATTTACGCCATTTATATAATTACATAAATTATTAAATAATTATGTGTAGTAAACTTGTTGAAATTATTGCGGGCTCATGAGAACGTTAAGAGATAAAAATTAGATAAAATGCATGAAAGTGAATAAACAAGAACAACGATATATCTGTTGTTTACCGGTGCGAGCGCTTAATTTTAATAATAATGTATCAATAAAATATAAATATCGCTGCTCTTTTGCGCATGAAAAATGCGCAAGAGATTCTCAAAGCTTATATCCGTATCCTTTCTTTTCGGAATCTATGAATGAATTTTACCTGCGAAATTTGTTAAACGTTTCTTTGCTTTTCCTATTCGGTATCCACGCGATATCGACGTCTCGAGGTAATATCGCGACTCGTACTCCCAGATGATGCTTCAAGTATCTCGTCTTCATTTCCTCGTTATCCAAGTGCATCAAATTACGCGAGTCGATGTACACCCACGCCACCATTTTATACAATGCGTTCAAGCATTTCTTTTTCAGTGGAAACATCTGTTTTGAATACGAGTCGAACTTGTCCTTGACACGATCGATGAAACTAGCGAAAGGATTGAATCGAATTTTTCTAGTGTTGGAAGTTTATCTCAGAAATTAAAAAAAAAATTAATTGTCTCATGGATAGAAAGGAGATATTAATCCTCTAAGATTATATCAGTTTTATTATTTTTCCTTTCTCATTCATTTATTCTTGTTAAATAAATACCTCAAAAACATTTCTGTGTATAATTAAAAGCTTCTTGTTTTTACAAAACAATGTTTGATCACGATATGACGAAATTAAGATAAAACTTGAAAAATGAAACGAGAGGCCTCCGAAATTGGATTGTTGATCGGATTATATAACGCACACTCGATATTAAACTTTATAAATACTCAGATATACCGCGTTTTGCAAACGCTTTTCAAAATATTTACAAAATATGTATAAAATATGTATATATGTATGTGTATTGACTGTTCGCTAAATAGACTGGATTACCAACCTGAAGAAAATAGGGTAGTTTTTATTGACTCTTATAGTGTGCAAAAAACGCAATATAAAGTCTGCCTCTATGATGATTAGATTTTTGCGCAATAATTGTTCCTGCGCGATCATTGCTTTATGTCCCTTCGGGATCTTTAGTCGTTTAAAGAGCGTAACGTAAACTGGTCGTCTTTTTCGAAGAGTCTTCTCCTGGTCCAATATATTTTGATAGATTGCAGCCACAAGGTTGAGTATTTCCAAATTCGATGTCGGATTTGCCGACATTACGATTTTCGGATGGTTTAGAATATCGTTGAAGAAATTCTTATCTAACGCCAAGAAACCCATGTACATTTTCGCTATAATACGCTGTATCTTTATCAACCATATCTGTCGTTGCATCTCTGGATCGTTCACCTTGAATCTTGTGTTCTCCACGAAATCTGCAGCCAGAAACGATTTCAAGCTCCTATATTAATTTTCCAAGTTTTCAAAATGGTATAAAATAAAATTTTATATTATTTAGTATATTTATTATTTGCAAATAATATCCGAGAATAACATATGTACATATAATACTTTCTGTACATATAATACTATCTTTAAGAGGCGATCACTTGATAGTAGCACCAAGGAGTACTGACTCCTCAGGAAACGAGATCTGATAAACACAATGTACTCGGCTGCTCTACCATCAAAAAGATCGAGCCTCGTAAAAGTCAGAGAAAAAGAGAAGAAAACATTTACTCCGAGGAGAATCTCATCCTCGCTGTCGCTCGAGAATTAATAGCGACGAGTTATGGCGAGCAAATACCGCCGCTCTAAGCACTCTATACGCACCATCGAGCTCTTCCTCCTCCTTGACTTCTATGAGTTTGCTGATCAGAAGTTCACGATGTTTATACAGTCGTTTTATCCACGGATAGAGCAACAACAACGCAATAGGCGAGGTGTTGCGGCCGATGCAATTTTCAATGGCCGCGTTCGCTTTATAGATGCCGTATTCAAAGCTCATCTTGTGTTGTTGTAAACCGGTGTAGGCATCAGCCAGACTGGCACCAAACTTGCCGATCTGGAAATATGTGTGCATCCGGTTGTGCCGCGTTTTGTAATAATCGGGATCTGCAAACGGGACGTGACAGATGCGCGAACGCAGAGATCAAGTTTACTTTATCAAGAGTTGTTACTGGACGTTGCTCAAGATCATTTATCAAGCAGCGCTAACATGTCCGCGTGATAATTCATAAACGTTAACTGAAAATACAAAGCGACCATGAATTTCCATACTTCTGAATAAATCAGCGAGCAGATTGGCAAATTGCGAATGCGGAAACCAGTTGATAATATCGAGACTAGCTGTAGTAATTTTATCACTTTTTGCACTTGAAGGTACAGAAAATGAAGTGTCGCGTCACTTTGTATTTTCAGTTTATATTTTGAAGAATTTCTCTAAACGTGATCTAACGTGGTCATACATAGCGCTACGCATTTTTCCGACAGCTCCTTCCCCTCGGCGTAATGCGCGTTCTTAATTAATGCTCTGCACAGAATCAATAGCGTTCTCAGGTCTTCGGCTTTAGATTTTTTGAAATACTCCACAGCTAACGGGTAATTAGCCAAACTGAAGAATCGATGGCCCCATTCTCGATGAACGATTGCCTGCCTGAAGACTTCAGGAGGCTCGTCCTTCTTCAGCGCCAACATGACGGTCTATTGGATCTCTTCTCTGAAAGGGAAAGACAAATGTCGTATTTCTCGTACAGCAAACGTAGAGCAACATATCGGCAAAGACTGTTATCAACTATCACCGTTGCTGAAACGACAATAAACCCGAGGGAGGAAAACAGTGTTTTAAGAGAACTCGACAGAATTTCGCCTTAAACAAGAAATTTTTCCGAGATCTTTCTACGAACGGCGAATCTCACTTTGATTGATTTTGATTTTTCTAATCGTAATCACATTTTTTATTAATGTAATTTACTAAATGCGAATCATGATATTCACATGGCGTCTAAAATGACAGACATCCCGTGTGAAAATAGGTGAATAAGAGCGAACATGCACGTTACATTCTCGCGCGTAAATTCCAAAGCGCGATTCTGCGCGGCATATGTAATGCGATATGTACAGAGTGTTAAATTCGGTTTGTGTTCAGACTGCATGCTCGCTTGTATGAAAAGGCGTGTGAAACATAATTACTTAATGGATCTCGGTGCAACGGCATCGACACACTACGGCGCGTTGAGATAACCGAAATTGCGGTTCTACTTTACTTCCTCTTGGAAATCGACACTTTAGCAGAACTTGGCGAAACGGATCTACGCGGATGTCGTTTCCCGTGAAAGGAAACGCGCGGTTATCGTTATTCGCGAAATCGGATCGCCGCTTTTCCCCTCATTAAAAAAGCACATCACGGTGGAATCTACTTGCATTCAATACGGCATACTTCGTAACAATTAATACCACACACAACAATTAATACCACAAAGGCCTTTACAAATATGTTGCAACGAAAACGGATCACAATGGTATTACAGCGTTAGCGAGAAGTTTCGCAAAGAAGTTCGGACAAGAATTTTTTGCGCTTTGGTAACGTCAAAAGGGAAGGGAAGGCTCAACGAAATATTCTGCATCTTTGGGATCTTGCGATGTTTATTACTAAGACTATTACAAATTACTATTAAATTAGTAATTAATCATTACTCTCCTGTAATTTGGTACCGCTGAATTTCCCGGAGCGTTGCGAATTTCTACGAAATTTTTCAGGAGAAGAAATAAATAATAAGGAACGTTGGAAATGATGTAATGTTTTTAAATTATATCTCTGCATCTGATTGTCTCCTTTAAGAACTTCCCGAATTTCATTCTGGCAGCGATATTGCTGCCAGAATAGTTATTACTCTTATCGCTATTAACGGAGCGTCGTGCCTTTCAGGTCTTCGCAGGGACGAGTTCTTCTCGTAAACACGGACCATCGAGTTAAGGGTGCCCTCGAGATGCGGTGATGGCTTTGCTGTATAGGTTCGCGCAGCTGCACGATCGCAGTGGCACGCGGGTTTTCTCCTTCGTCGTCACTAGGACCGTCGTGCGCGATCCTGAGAGGGACGTCACGAGCAAAGAACTAGTATGCGGTTTTCAGAGATGGGCCGTCGCTTTCTCGCGCGGAGAAAAGGTAGCTCGCTCGACATCACTTTAAATCTCAACTAAAAACTCGTTAATTAAAGAAGACTACTTTAATATTCCAAATATAACGAACGCAATAATCGACTTCTTCTTATGAGAAGAGATTGTCAAAGATCAATTGTTTCTCTTGCCTGCATACTCGTAAATTAAATTTAAAAAATGTCGATGTTCAATTTCAGCATTAAGTTCATTTGGGGAAATACGCTGATATAAGCAAAACGGCGAATGAAACTGTCACTAATTACACTCTGATGGTTGTTCTTTCAAGGTTCTCGGCGTGTATCTGGTATGGCGTGGCGCATCAAGAAACCTCCGTGTTTACGTGGATTTCACGTTCACGCTGCTGAATCGGGAACACTTCTCCATGAACGAGAGTTTCTCCGGTAAACGCGTCAAGTTCACCTATGAGGCGCCAGCGCAGGGCAATCGCAGCTACATCGCCGTGGCGGATCTCTTCAGTCGTAATTTCGCCGATACGAACGGTGAGTTTCAGCTGGAGCTGTCCATGGCGAATGTGCGGACGGTCTACATGACCGAGGTCAGGATGCCAACGTCGGTGTTCTCGGCCGGCCAGACAAAGCCGAACAAACTGGAGACCGATTACATCGCGTTCGGCGGCTTCGACTGGAACTTGGTCATCTATCCGCACGGCAAGGACACGGACGGTCGCGGCCAAGATAGTCGCGTGAGCGTCTACCTGATGAGGCTATCGGGCTTCGATCATCGATGCCGAGTCAGGTACAGTCTGGCGCTGGGCGAGAGCGATCGGCGGATCGACTCGGGACCGATCGAGGACATCTCCGACGCGGAGGGTTGCGGCTTCGGATGGCACACCAGGGTCAGGTGGTCAGACATCGCGCACAAGGGCACGCTTCGAGTGTCGCTGGAGATGCTCGAAGCGAGAACCATCTGCGAGATTGCGGTGCAAGCGTTGGGTCCATCGCTGCCGTTACCCGCCGCGCCTTGTTACGATCGCGACAAGCAAGCCTGGGCCATTCGCGCAGATCTTAACTCCGACACGGTTAGGCTGCATCTGGTGTACAAAGACATCCACAACGTGCCGAGGAATCATTTAAGGTAAGGCCGATTCTGTTTTCTCTGCGAACGATTGATTAAAGACTGGGGAACATCATTACGTGTATGGGAAAGTGTAATAAATTTTTCTAGATATATTCTTTAAGATCTTCTGTTAGAATAATTCTTGTTTTCTAATTCTTATTAGTCATATTTGTAAATCAATTGTAAAATCAGTTGTAAAAAGTAGTTACAGTCTAACGTATCACATTTAATTGATTAAAACACTGATTAATATAAAAAAATTCATAAATGCTATTCTAATTATATACAGAAACTCTTTTTTGTTAAAGAATATATTTAAAAAATAGATATTCTTCTGTAAATAAGCCAAGCATGTGAGAAATGTCACAAAAATATCACAGAAAATGTGTAGAAAGACTGAATCGGGACTGAATTGGGACACTTTTTCGTACAATTTAAATTATTACGTAAAGTTAAATTAATCAACATGTAATATCAATATGTAATTAATTCCAGTATAATTTTGTTTAAACAGGTACGTCAGTTGGTCGGCATATCTGCTGAGGAGCGAGGGACCAAACGTCGTGCCGATTGGACTGCCTGGCGAACCATTCAGCCGCTACTACGTTCAAGAATCCGCCGACGAAGGTATCATCATGGAGACTAACGTGGACATGAACGAGGTGAAGGAGAATCATTGTCCATATCTCACGGATAAAGGCCAACTGAGAATCCGGCTGGAATGGAACGAGAGTCACCTGCTCTTTCAGGCCACTTATCACAAATACGATGACGTATGCCGCGTGCACAATCAACAGATGCGACGCGAGATCATGTCGCTGCAGGCAGAGAATTACAGTCTGGAACGGCAGTTGTTCAGCTACCAGAAGAGTTTGGCGTACGCGCAGGCGCAACAGCAACAACAACAACAGCAACAACACCCGAATCAGCAGCACCATTCGGTAGGCCATCAGGGTCACTTGGAGCGTTCGGCATCCAGCGACACCGAATACGCCTGACAAGTGGAACGCGAGCTATCAACATCGCCAACGCCAAGTTGTCAGCGTCAGTTGCCGGTAGCAGCGATGCCGGGGACGACGGTGCAGGAGGACGACCAGCAGGTGCATCAGAACCTAGTCAGACTGATGGACCGGCGATTGAGCAATGTGCAACTGCAGCAACATCTCTACGAAGAGCAGCATCGATTCCGTCAGCAACATCGGCACAGCAATGCCAGCAGCGGCGTTTCCTCACCCAGGCGAAGCATCGATCGCAACGGACAGGAGAATCGTCGCAGCATCCTGCAGCAGCCCAGGTCCAGTGTCAGCACCAGGTCCAGTAATGGCGGCGGAAATCTCGATAATCGCAGCGCCAACAATAATGATCGATATGCCAACTACTATTTGGGATACGTCGGCCAAGCAGCGCACAAGCGACGCAGGACCACATTCTGGGAAACATTGACAGGCTTGGTGTGTTCTCTGGGCGCTTTGGCCTCCAGAGCGGCGAAGATGGCCGCCAGAAGAGGCGACCCTCTCTGAGGGTACGATCGTTCCGAGACCCAACGCGATCGCGTCATTATGGGAGGCGGACACGCGATGTGGGACTCGTCTTGGTTTGCATGTACGGCGCGTTTTGACTGGTTTGTCGATGCGACATGTGGATGGAATGCCGGGGATATCGGAGAGGAAATTTATAATAATCGGTCTATAATCTTGATACCGTATCTTCGAGATAAAAGTATGCGTAGCATGCATAATGTCGTGTCGCGACTATCTCTTGTATACCTGATGTTCTTAGAAAAATTAAAGATTATATGTTTCTTCTTAGCTAGTTTCGTCTTACGTAGCCCGTGTCTTTTATTCAACCGTTTCGAAATTTAACGATGCGTGATAAACGATGAATTGACTTCTTTACTGAATCAATATGACGCGTCGTATGAACTTTGAGACCTCTTTTAAGTTCCGTGCTTTTATCGATGTATACTTTTCCAGGAATTCTTATTTATTATATATCGTGCATGTTCGTAAAACGTATCTTGCCATTCGGAAGATACGTGCGATACAAAAAATACGTCTTACGTATCGTATATTCTCTCAGATATGGTCGGTTTCATAGATACGTTTGCGAAAGGTTCGCTACTTTAAATGGAAAGAGCAAACGGAGATCACCATACCGATTTTATGAGATAAAGCGTCCCGTATATATGCGAAACGGAAACGCGGTAGGTAAAACAAGGTTCCGGAAAGGAGGATCGTAAGGAGGATCGCCTAGGACCGTATTCTCCTCGATTCTACACCTGCACAAGTGCAGATCTACACGTGTACACACACATACACACAGACGCACATCCACAACACGAACACGAATCTATCTACTTGTCAATTTACTAAAGAACCTATTTTCCTCTAAAGACTTTTTTCACCTATTGTGTACATCGCCGAGGAAGTAAGAGGATACGCGTAGTATGACTGTGGATTGGCATAGTCGCCAAGTCAAACAACAATACTGTAATTATCGTAGTAGGAATACTTAAACAGAACTTTAGAGTACAGTCAGTGTTACATAAGCGAATACAAGGGAAAGATAAGAAATGAAGAGGAAGAGAAGAAAGAAAAGCACGGACTGGTGCTTCTTTGAGAGCTTCTTGAGAAGTTGTTCCTTGCGACGAGCATAAATGCCGTGCGAATTAAGTTCACTTGAACGTCCTGTCGGACATCCCGAAGGTCCCTTCGTCCCTTTGTCTCTTTCTAATTAATTCATTTGCCACAAGAATATATAATTGTTACATAGCTTTCGTTCGTGCTATGTATGGGATTATTTAATCCCGGAAGCTCAAGTTCCATTTATTGTAAAAGTGATTATCTGAGTGAAGAAACGTATTAATTGATAGGAATTCGTAGAAACGTATCTCACGAATTAGAATTCGTTTCGTAATTTTCGTAACCAAAAGCTGTAATACCCGCTTCTCTCCTTACAAAATGGTGTAACGCGAAGACTAAGGGATTTATTTATTTTCATTTTTTTTCTTTTTTTTAGATTGTAACTAGCGGATTTCCATTTCTCATTCTGAAGAGCATAAAATAGATGTGTCAATAGTTTAGCAAGTCAGGAATATGTAATGATATTCGTATGATTCCGGAAATAAGATAATATCTGACCTCGAAATCCGAAACTTCAAATTCACAGAGGGGATACCCGTGCAATTTCCTCTTATAACTCGCCTGTCTTTCGAGCATCCCGAAAGGAACCAATTAATCAATCCCGTATCACGCATACTCGTATCATGTGACAATTAAATGGAGATTAGACAGACCGTAACATCACAAACTACACTCGCCTCTTCCATGGAAGACTAAATGATCAGGGTAAAAAGAAACGGAAAAATAATAAAGCATCATTCTTCTACCATTACATATTTACAAATTCGACCGTTCGCAATCATGGCGGCGGTTCGAATGGCTCGATTATCTTTCCGAAGATTCGCTTACACATATTTTTAATCTATTCTATTTAGCAAATCTCGTCCATTGTCTATTGGACTATTTGCGTACTGATCCAGTGTTTTAAAAGCGGTATTTCGATATAAGTAAACATCCCGAAATCCGAAAGCTAATATAATTTATCTACGCTGTTATTCGTAACAGCGCTGATTGTATCCGTCGCCGTAAAGTTTCTTTCTGAAGATCATTGTACGAGGGGAGTAAAGTAAGATCGAAAGTTCGTCACATTTCCTGTGCATTCATATCTCGTTTATATCTGAGTACTCTTATCACGAATATCAGTGTCCGTAATTGATTTCACACTTCTTCTTGAACTCTTTCACGAATCATTTGGAGAAAAAGTCCGCCATATCGCGATAATAGGAATGTTTCGTTTTGCAATAATCATTACTCGATTATTGAAGTAAATCTTCGAGCGTTAAAATATTGATGATATCCGCGATTCTTTTAAAGTTAAAACGCAATGCATACGATGCAAAAGTGCAATCGCAAGGCACGTGAGATGAAATGAAGAATCCGCGTTATTTGATGTTGTTTTTCGCGGCTAATGCTTAGTCGCGGATACGTGCATTTGCAATCATATACAATGCACAGTTGCAATCTTTCTCCGCGCCTCGATCGCGACTTGAATTCCTGATAAATGGAAACGTTTTTCTGCTTAGACGACGCTTCAGGAGAATCGTTCCTCTTTATTTGTTCCTTTGAGACCATCGCAAACTCTGAGTGATATTAATACATACAAGAGATAATATTTCTCGATAAGAAATAATCAGATTTCATACGCGCTATATTTACAGAATTCCTTCCTCGGCATTTTCGTCTTACTTTACTCTCTTCCTCTCTCTTTTTCTGCTCTTAGAATGAACGATGTAATAATTTCCGCCTTGCCTCACTACCACAGTATTTTCCACTGAACGTGAACACCGTATGTAACCGAAATACATAGCTATGCGAACCATATGCCATCCTCGCGAGCATATATCTGCGACAGGAGCAGGTAGCCTTTGATCGATACAGTATTGCTGGTCTGCACGTTGGATATGTCGCCACAAACACATATTTGCACATATTTGCAGCCGAAAACCATTCCGCGGTTTATATAACGTGTGCATGTGCGCGCGCGTATGTATATCTGCATGTATGCGCACTCAGATAACACTCTGCGCACATTTAAAATTGCGTTCCTCCCGACATTTGCATTAAGCACCAATCCATCCGAAAGTATTTCCAATTTGTTGGAACCGCCGGTGAAACCGCGCTTTCCGTTCCTGAAATGAAAACTGCGCGAATGCAAAAGAATCCGTACATTCCGTACATTCGTTACATTCGTTCAAAACTGAAAAATTACCTCATCCCGGGAGGAACGGGCCCTAGATTTTCAATTTCCGGCTGTATCGCGCTCCGGTAGATTCCAAAATTCCGGAGCGATTGTGCTGCGCGCGTTAACGGTCCAATTTGCATTGGAAACGAACGACATTTTTTTCTCTCTTTTCTCTTTTCTCCACGACGAAGAGAAACGTTTCTCCATTTTATTGTTCACCTTGGTCAACTACTTAACTTTCCCTTTATCCGGCCCTCAGTTTATCCTTGCATTCCTTCACAGTGTTATCGCGTGTTATCGCGTAGGATGCGTCAGTTGACATTTACACGGATTCGGAAACGATATAACGAAGAATGTAGCTCACATTATCTATTCAGATATCCGATTACTCTTAAACTGATGGCGGCATCGAGTTATCGAGCAAGATTGTACAGTATTGAAAGTATTAGGGACTTCTGTGATGAAGAATGATAATGACGTGAAGCGTTCTTGGGAAGGAACGCAACGGCACGCAAAGCTGCGAGCGGGCCAGATTGTAAACAATTTGCCCACGCATATGCGCACACTATGCGCACAATCTGTGTATTAGTACTGCAGTCAATTTCATCGGTTCTGGCCGTGTCCTAGCGAGAAGAATTCTCTTCAGCGTTCCTTGGCCGGGTGGATCTCCGGCCGCGTGGAAAAAGCGCTCCTTTCGACCTGAAACTTTCTACTGAACTCGCATTAATGACGTATATAGCAGCAGCTCTGACAATCGCGCTTAATCTCATCGTCACGATGAATATTCGACCGCCGACGTCATCTCCTTCCGCCTTGACATTTTTAGGTATCCCGACGATGTGTCTCAGATCGCACGACAATCGAGACTGAAGCGATCGACAGACAGATTCTAAAAACATGCCATTTTCATTGTTGATTATGATTTTCTCTGTAGATTGATTGGTGTATCGATAATTTATGTATGTATGTCTAATGACTTAGAAACTCAGCAGAAATCAGATCTCTTAAAATCATTATTGGTTCTCGTGTTGTTTGTATAGAGTGTATCTACGAGATAATACACACTGGAATAATGCAAAGTGACTGTCAATTTATGCGAAATTCTACGAAAACTACATGCGAATAGTCAAGCAAGAACTTCAGCTTTACTTTTATTGCGTCTAATAGCTTTCACGTCGAGTACAATGTAATTGGTAAGGTGACATTCGAGTAACAACTTTGTCGATAATTCTCGTGAGATACTTCAAAAGTTAAACTTAATGCGAATAGCAAGGCAAATGATCAAAAACAATAAGCCCCCAGCACATAGTTATCGTGCACGCAGCTTACTAGACTTAACATAGTTTAGTCGATTAATTTCAGCCTCACGAGATCGCACGCTAGCGCGATCGTGACATAGCAAAATCCATCTTACGATTGATTACGTAACGAGACACGCGTTGAACGATGAACAAGCTACTCTTGCCTCGTGATTCCCATCACGGGAGGCAACTGCGGAAGAGATTCTCGAGGAGTTTGAGGAACAAATTCAAATTGATGAGATACAGATTGATTCGATCTCTTCGATTCGATCTTATGACGAGATAATCCGCCGCTCAACGATTAACAGCGAGAAAGCGGAGAGTCAGCGCCGGCGGTCGAATATATGCGCAGAAAATAATAAAAACGCTCTAGTAATAGCGACACGCGCACAGTCGCGCTTATTAACTCGTACGTACGACAAAATCGATCCGCGATCGATCCCGCGTTCTATCTCGCATGCGTTCCATTCTACATCCATCGCGTTCACTCACTTGCCGACATCGCTATTCGTTCGACACACGTTACACATGTATGTATATATATTACGATTTTTCGATGTGTATATCGTCGTTTTCCGCGCCATTGTGTCGCAGCCGATCCGTGCAATTCCCGTGATTCCGCGATTCGCGATTGTGCGCCTCTGCGAGAATACAAAATGCACTTGTGCCGTCATAACAATCGCCACGATAATAATCGTCCGCCGATAATTCCGTTGTAAAATGCGTGAAAATGCTTATCAGCGAGGCCTTGAAGGGGATTATCACGGTGAACCGCGCTTTCTTGAGTTTCCAATCCGACAGAAATCTGCAAGAACAACCAACAACCGCAAATCGGCTAAGCGAGGCCAACATAAATGCGCAGCGCGCACGAGATCGCGAATAGAATACAATTAAACGAGCCGTGTACATATATGCATATATAATATGTATGATATACGATACATACGTATATTTGTATACTACATGTACATATATTTGATATACCGAGCGCACACTATACATTACATTATCCAGTTGCATTATCCTAAATGATGGGGAAGACACTGATGAACATCATGGAAAATTTCCTAACGATTTCCGTTGCTTCTCGCGACATGCAAGAGACCCGCTGACTGTTTCCGTTGCATTATTTATCGTTCGCAGACTAAAAGGCAAATCAGGCGACGATACCATGGCGCAAGGAAGCTTATGTAAAGTATAGTTCGGCGTTTCCTTTTTCCACCTGTCATACGAACGAGGACTTCTTTGAATTAATGTTATATATACAAAACTTTCGAGCACACAATGCAAGAGCACATTCTCTGCGACCTTTTTTCATCCGTGTGATTCTACTAGAAATACGATTAGAAAAGGAAAAAAAAATGAAAAAAAGAATGGGGGGATGGGAAGAAAAAGAAAAAAAAAAAACAAACAAACAAACATGTGAACGCAAAACACACTCTCAAGAGTTTTGAGACAAATACTAATGTACTTAAACCATCTGTGAGTCTGCCTCGTCTTTTATAAAGTTCTTGCTATATTCAATCTGTCGTATTCTAGTCACGTCCTTAGCACCCATGCAATCCTTTCCGTTCATAATTAATTCATATCGACGAACTGCAGCTCGCGCGATAATTAAGGCACGTCGAATTTTCTAAACTGATGTCTATTATGTCTAAACTGACACCTTCGTACAAGTGTCTCTCAAGATTATCATTTATATTTGTAATAAAATTCCGAAAGTATTTAGAGCTAATTGTTCGAAAGGGCTAATATTTCGAAATTGATTGAAATACGGAAAATTCGGCGCAATTGGAATTGCTCGAAACGCCATGCCGGCGTAAAAAATTGTTTTCCATTTTTCCTCCTTTCGTTTCTTTGTTCAACGTGAGAACTAATTTCTCACAGTCGCTCTACGATTATATGTTCATTTTTCTTTCGTTTTTGCGGAAAGATAATGTGCGACTGGCGTGTTGTTTCCTGCAAAATATCTACCGCTGATATAGTGACATAGTCATTAATCAAAATGAACTACTACTAATTCAACAGGTGCCTTTGGTGGGGGAATCCCTTCCATCCTCTGGTCAAGCTGGTGACTTGCTCGCGGCCATTCGAGATCATTCGACATTTTGCGGCACGTGTGTCGATCGAGCACGTGCACCGGTCCTAAAGTGAACGAACAATGTTCATTGAAACTTTTTTGACTGACAAGTATTCATAAGTGTGAATAAGACGCAAAATAACGACAGTATCGAAACGGTAATGCGAATCAGTATTCTTCATCAGTAATCTTATCGCGATGTACTTGCGTCTGTCATTCGTGAGATAACTACGGATCGGTAGCTCATTATTTCTTTAGTCTTCATGAAACTGCCGACAAGAATGGAATATTTGTTTTTTTCGCGTCCGCGAATGTGACGTTGAGTGATATCTAACAAAGGGCAAAGTATCCCGTAGATAAATATAACTATCGTTGCAGTTGTGATTTGAATGCATTTTCAGTGAATTATAAAGAATTAATTCGCGAACGAGAGAGATCCCTCGCATCGAATTCGATTCGTAAATCATCTGTAATAAGATACAAATTGCTGACGTAATTTTTACGTTAATCGAAATATTTATTATCGGATTTCGTCGATGCCATGGAAATCCTAACTGATCCTTTCGTCAGCATTTTGTCATCCATTATTGTTCACTTGGCAGCACATGACCATACAAAGTTTAAGCAAAAAGCGAAAAATAAAAAAACGTCACGTGCAGGTTATGTCTATGATCCGTCGGTAGCCGATGATGGGAATGAAGTGACGTGTCAATTGAGATCAGTAACTGGCGTTAGCGACACGGAGCATCTTGACGTTGCATCGATTGCTTATCAATAATTTCTTATCCGTACAATTATTTTTATCTCGTTCTACTTAAAGTCCGACACTTGGGCAGTTTCTTATTATTTTATAATGATACTTTTCCTAATGATCCGATAATGATTATTTCCTTGATGCATTTGTTGCGATATAGATATCAGGGTGAATACCGGAGAGATCTATTATCGAATAGATAAATAATTAACGAGCGAGACAGTTCGTTAAGCGTGCGTAAGAGTGCAAACGTGTCGCGGAACCGAGTGCAAGATGTTGACGCAACAATTGAGCAATCGAAGATTGCTGGTTGATTTCCTAGCTTTAATGTTCGGTCTGGGTGCCTGGATCGGCGTAAATGGCATCTACGTACAATTGCCCCTTCTGGTACACAATGCTCCGGAAGGATGGAGCTTGCCCGCGCATATGGTGATGCTGGTGCAAGTTGCCAATCTAGGACCAATTTTGTATACTCTGTACATAAAGTAGGTATCTTATGCTTTACGATGCTTTAGATGATCGGATGATCAGATGGATAGAATTGACACAGTGATTTGTTTTTCAGATACTCGGCATGGATATTCGACAAACACATCATTTATACATTGCTGGCTGCAGGAACATTTGCGTGTATCGCACTCAGCTTCCTTCATGATTATACCTCGGTCATCTTTGGTAAGGAACATTCAACTGCGCTCCTGTCGCTGATGTTCATAACATCGCTTGTCGGATGTACAAGCTCCGTGCTGTTCATGCCATATATGAGAAACTATCGTGAGATTTATTTGGTGTCCTATCTGGTCGGCGAAGGGCTGAGCGGATTTGTGCCGAGTACGGTTGCATTGATTCAAGGCGTCGGCCAAAATCCTGGATGCAAAAACGTTACTAAACCAGGTTCAGCTCTGGAGTTTATCCCTGCTGAGGCAGATCCGCGATTCTCCACTCAAATATTCTTCATCTTTATTGGCACTTTATTGTGTCTGAGCTTCTTTTCATTCTTGTGCCTGAATATCCTGCCCATTGCACTGGCTGAGAGAGTCAAGCTGCCAAGTAGCATGGAAACCCTGCCGACTGATACGACAGCACCACCGAGCTATAAGACCAATTCCGGCTGGAAAATGCCGAAACATGTTTATTATTATTTATTAGTCATAATGAGTGTAATTTGTTTTCTCGGCAACGGTGTGTTACCAAGCATACAATCATACTCCTGTTTGCCATACGGCAGCGTGGCATATCACTTAACGGTCACATTGGCTTCCATAGCTGGCCCATTGGCCATGTCTTTAGGTTTCTTTATAAAAACGCCAGCAGTTAATCTCCTCAATATCTTTACAGGATTTATTTTATTACTGGCTGGTTTCGTTTGCTATCTGGCTGCGAAGTCGCCTCATCCTCCCTTCCAACATTCATGGGTAGGTGAATTTATAGTAGTTCTCGCGTGGATAGCGCTTTGTGGTCTGATAGGATTTGTAAAGATGGGCATCACTACGCTATATCGACCCGATCCTGGCAAAGGTCTTTATTATACTGGTGTCGCGACACAAATTGGATCTTTGATAGGCGCAATTACCACATTTGTTCTAGTGAATTATACGAAAATATTTCAGGCTTATTCCCCTTGTACACATCTTGTTCAACATTAATGTATACTGTACTTAGCTGCATTAATCGTTTTAGTATCAAGCAATTGAATTATTTTATCAAAATGGATATTAATGGATGGATGTTTGATCAAATATTCAGATTTAAACGATTTTATTATTGATTTTTTTTATTAAGTTTTTTTGCGTGTATCAAAAGATAAAGTATGTGATCATAGGTTTTATATATCCCGATTTTAACAATATAACAAAAGATCTTTATTGTATATTAATCCATTAATTAATTTTGAGAAATGGCAATAGTCTTTTAAATCTTTTATTGATGTGACCCATTAATCGTATACTTAAATGTATATATTCATCAAGTTAATGAAATATGTGTATATATTAAGCATATGCAAGTTAACTTAGATGATGATCTTTATAAAACTCGAGACTTAAATTGAAAAAATATTTTTATCAAAATAATATATATGATATTATAATATTATATCAATTTAATATGATAGCAATAATGCATTTTTTAATATCTTTATATATATAAAACATTAGTATTTTTCATTAATATAAAAGTAAAATGATGTGGATTCCGTCCACATATATTAATACGTACGTACGTACAGCCATTACAATATGTATCATATTAATTTTTTCTCGCTACAATTACTATACTCACCGAGTTTTTTAAAGAATACAGTAATATAAAATTAATAAAAAGAATTCGATAAAACAATTTCACTTTTTTGCTAAATAAAAATAAAGCAACTAGCTTTATGCCATGTAAATGCACGTTATCACAAACTTATTATGACATATGCGTACAATTATCTATGGTAAGTAGAATATCTGAACAGTTGCATTAATTTTTGTAATAATGCGAATCCATGATTCACATTAATCTACAATATTGTGCAGCAGTGTTCGAGTTAATCTTGTGTACAAGCTTAATGTGTCCTATTTCATGATTGCGCAAATGCTCGATTTTATTTGATAAATTTTATTAAAAAGTAATGGAGAACAAGTTATTATATTTCTTAGACATAATTACGGAATTTGTTAACTCTTTGATTCTGTTAACGGACTTGTGCAACAGAATTGCTATCATCCTATTGCTTGAAAGCAACATATTGCATCTGTGATATTTTGGAAATACTTGAATACTTTCAAGCATCAGTATTGGTATGAATAGTTACCTTGAGTTAGAATGTTAACTATTTTTTAGTAATTGATGATGCACGCAATATGAGATATATTATTCATTTACTATCACGTAGGAAAAGCGGACGGTGATACAATGACGTACAATTTACAAATTAACTATCGTTTCAAAGGCATCGCATGTAGCCGCGCAATCATCCATCTTTTGGTGATTTTATTTGGCATATCCGGTTGGATGGGTATCAATGGAATATTCGTTGAAATACCGTTATTCCTCGACGTTGCTCCAGAAGGTTTGAATTTACCTGCGTATATAGTGATAGCAGCGCAAGTGGCGAATGTTGGTCCCGCGATATATGGCTGCCTGCACAAATGCAAATGCCAATTGAACGAAACATTGTGCATATTATGCTTGATGTGCTTACATATCTTTGCCATAGGGGTGCTGATATTTTATCAGAACACGAAAATCCTGCTTATCGTAGCCTTCTTCAGTGGTCTAGTCGGTTGCTTCAGTTCCATTCTCTTCATGCCTCATCTTTGCGACTTTGACACCGTTTATATTGTATCCTATTTCATAGGGGAAGGTTTAAGCGGTGTATTGCCATGTATAGCAGCGTTGATACAAGGTATCGGAAAGTCTGCGCGATATAACGTCACAGCCGTTGGCAATGCAACGGAATCAGTTTCTCTTAACGACTTAACTTTCTCGGAACGATACTACTTCTTGTTTCTGACTCTTGTACTTATTTTATCACTTAACGCATTTATCCTTTTACGATACTCTCCGTTTGTACAAAGCAGAAAGAATTTGCATAACTCTAACTTTTTTACACAATCCAACATACAATTAGTAAATTATAAACGACGCGATGAAGTTGATGCTACTGTTAACGTTTGGTACATCAATGACACTCAGAATCACGTGTCACCCGGAGAAGAAGTCGAAATGGCAAATGACAGCACGATTGAGAAAGCGAATGATCTATCCGTATTTAGGAAAACTTATTTCTACATCTTAATCGGAACTTATTCCTTTTTCAACATCGGATTCCTTCCAAGCATACAATCATATTCGTGTCTGCCGTATGGCCAGTTCGCCTATCAGTTATCCATCATTTGCATTCTATTCGTACAACCGTTCGCGTACTTCTTGGTACTGTGGATTGTGCTGTCGGACATAAAAGTCATCAATTGCCTGTCCTTGATATGCTTAATTGCTGGATGCTACCTTATGTGCACAGCTTTATTGTTTCCCACGCCGCCGTTACAGAAATCAACGGTCGGTGTATCGTTACTCGTGTTGTCTTGGATAACCGTAATGGGACTTACATCGTACTTAAAACTAATGATTATATCTCTCCTGAAACGCGTATCTTCCTCGATGACACTTTTTTATATAGGCATTGTTATACAGACCGGTGCGACTCTCGGTGCAATCGTATCATCCGTCTTAATTAATTTTCGATTGTTTCAAAGCGCATGACTCTTTCGCATTCATCGGAACTGCGTATAACAGAGCGTATGATAGAGCGAATTATTTTGATGTACGATTTAAGGCATAATAATGAATAGGCAATAGCTCTTTAAGAAAAACATGGTAGTAAAAGATATGATAATATATATTTTATATCTTAGCTGAATTAAAACATCACAAAATATATCCGAATCTTAGGAAAACTATATATACATATATACATAGATAACATATATAAGTAATATCAATATGCACGTGTATACTTTCTACATTAATCCCAATAAAATATGCTAAATAGACATACGGGATAAAAGTTTTAAATTGAATAGAGGCACAAGCATGTTTGAAAAACTTGCTACATATGTATTTATGTATGTAATATGTATTTATAATTACGTATACACGTTATATTTTCACATATTTAGTGAAATATTCTAAGAATAAGAATATTACCCTGCATTGAATTATATCCGGTACAGATAAATCAAAGTATCACTTTCTGACAATAAATAATTGTATGTAAATAATGTAATAACACAAAATATTTTAATGTAATGTAATAGAAATAAAATAGTGTTGAAAAAGAGTTTATTGAAATTTCGATATTAGCTCAAATTTTAGTGAACAATTAGTGAGTTTATTGTTGTCGTACAAGCATAGTCTGTACAAAGTATTATAAAGTATCCTTCAAAATAAAAGTTACGTTACATAAATATGGGGAATTCTTTTATTTGTACAACACTATAGAAAATTAACATATCAGATAATTAGAAACAAGAATCTCTCTCTCTCTCTCTCTATATATATATATATATATATATATATTTAGTCTCACTGATGCATGTTGTCAATGCTCAATGCATATCTTGCATATCTACACTTCGTGTAGATGGCGTCGCCTGCGCTTGTATATGATGCATAAGCATTCGCAGCTGTGTAAGGAATCCTCGGAGCTGATATCTGTTATTGTTGACAATACGAGGGTTGACTGCGATCAGTCGTAAACAGTGCTTGACCACGACGGTTTTCCTTTAGATCATTAAGCGCTTTAAGCAAACCATATGAGAATTTTCAGATTTGCGTCACGTGGAGAAAAATGTGCGACGAAAATGAAAGTTGCATCCATGACGAGGAAGTAAATGAGAAATTATCACTGTTGGATCTACCAGTCGAGGTTTGTACGCGGAAAAAATTATTTTATTGTCTGTATGCGTGAGTTATCGTTTAATACCGTTTATTGTCACTTCGTTTTATTAATCAGCACTCGTCAGTGTAATACAAATATCATGATTTTCTCTCTCTCTCTCTCTCTCTCTCTCTCTCTTTCTCTTTCTTTCTTTCTTTCTTTGTTCCTGTTTCTTCCGAGTTTAATACATCTCTTTATCTATGTCGTTTAATTCGCTGTTTCAGATATTCCTGCATATATGCTCCTTCTTAGAAGCGCCAACATTAATACGCTGTTTGAGCCTAGTATGTAAACAGTTCCATCTGATTCTAAAGGATGAATTCTTCTGGAAAACGCGTATTAATCATATATGGCCAGATTCCAGCAGTCTAATTTTGCGTCCCGGTTAGATTATTATAATAATTAAATTTATGTACAAAACTGAATCTTTATAATATACCATATCTTTATATATATATTTTTTTCTTTTTGTTACATTATATATTATTAATTGTTATTTCATATATGACTTATGTATTATTCAAACAATTATAAAAATACAAATATATATATATATATATATATATATATATATATATATTGAATCATGTGCATATAATATATTTTTCACATTAATTACTACCTATAATTTCAGCTAAACCCAATAAACTATTTTGGAGGTTGTTATGCGCCCAGGTCGAAAAACAAAAAATACTATGGAAACGGGAAGATTATATGGAGGATTTTATGTTTTCTAATGATAATCTTTGTTACAACAGCACGACCGATGCTTTATTATTAATGCATGTAGGTAATGCACGTTATCTAAGTATCACCAATATTTATTTTCATTATTTTTTCGAATTTTATGATATAATGCACGATGCACAGGGTGGGACTATGTGTATAGCCGGTGCGAGAGATCGTACTTTGACATGCTGGAATATTCCTACCAAGACTTGTCTTTGCACAATTTGCGCACATAGCGGATGGATCTGGGACTTGACGGCGATAGGCGATACAATTTACAGCTGCAGTTGGGATCAAACAGTACAATCGTGGATGCTCGTCAACAGCGGCCTCGTCCAACAAACAATTTACCAGATGTACGCGATAACGGGTTCTTAGCCGCTTCGTAACAAGAAGACTGAGCGAAACAAATGTAAGGAGTTTTTCTAAAAACTAATTGATTTTATCCAAATTATTATATAATGCGAATATCGCATTACAATATTCTGTATGTTGTTTATCCATGAAAGATTTGAAATCAGAATCAGTATTAAATTTACTCTTATATATTGTTATTCGCTCTGTCAGCCAAAGTTATTTGCATATGAGTATATCAGTATTATCATTTTAAACAAGTTGTTTGTCATCAACAGCAATACTTCCAGAAATATACCATGCGCACTGCTCTCTATAACGTCGTGTCCAGAGCAGACTCTCTTTGCGGCGGGCTCTTATAATAAGACTGTATATGTATTTGACTCGAGATCGGGACACATGCCAATCAGACATTATAAAGCGCATAGCAGAGCTGTGATCAAGATGACTATGAACTCGGAATATATTATTTCTGTCAGCGACGATAAAACGATGACTGTTTGGGATCAGAGGACCAGACGAATCATGAAATCCATCACTGTAATTTTCCATTTCTTCAGCATCGCAAATACAAGATATATTATACAGCTACGATGCCGTAAATGTTTTTCAGATTTCAAACGAAGCGTTCCCTATGTGCATAAGCATGCAACGGGATTTGATTTGTCTCGGAGATAGTATTGGAAAGTTGCACGTGTTAAATCCAAAAAATGATTTTGAATTAGTGAAATCTTACTCTACCGGTCATAACAAACCGATAACGGGAGTGTATCTGTCGTACGCCAATTTGATAACGAGTTCTACGGACGGCACGATCAGAATTTCGAGTCCTACAGACCCACCAAGGCCCATTATCATTAAGAATTCAGGATTTGGTGAAGTTGCCAGTGTAAGTATATAGATTAATAAATATATTAATGCGAAATGAAATCTGATTGAATTAATATTTATAATCTATGTAGAATTTGAAAGAGGATAAGCCATTTTTTTATTGTCTGCCAAACATTCATTATTTTTTCCTTGAGTTTAAGTTTAACATTAATATCTAATGATTATATTATGTGCGAAATATTTCTTCATATTCTCTCGTTATGTAGATGCAATACCAAAACGATGTTCTCGCGATATCCGGCATCGGCATTAGAATATGGCGACCGAAATCGATATATTCAGAGAAAATGTGAGAAGACAAACGGAGAAAATTTATGTATATATCTTTATTGCTTTATATATAATATATATATATATTTTTTTTTTCTTTATTTCTACCGCAATAATATATGATACTCGTGCAGCTATAATATATGATATAATATAATATAGTGTGATATTAACATAACATATATAACATACTTTTAGAAAAATATATCGAAATTAATCAGAGATTCTTTTAATGACTTGATAAAAGTTCGGCTGGTTAACTCTAGTTCTATATTATATTAGAAAGAAAGTAAGGAAAATATATTTTTACATGCAATCTAAATTCTCTATGTTCTTAATACATATTTTTCGTTATCTCTTGTGTATCGTTTGAGCTTTGTAAATTCCGATTATTTAATAATTCCCTCAAAAATGCGCATGCGTATGATTTGAAATATAATCACGCAGCGCTATGATTTAAACTAGGAGACCCCTTGAATGGGGCAATTATTTATTCTATACATTTATATAAATAAAATAAAATATAATTTGTTGTTTTTGAGTAATAAATGATTTCATTCTTAACTCACTTAAAATTCTTCAACGACTCCTCTCCAATTATCGTCCTTCTATAATCCAAATGAATAAAATCTGATTTTTATGCCGACTTCGGAACTTGAACTCGCCGAGTGTCACGTGACGCGCGTCTGGTATCATGTGACGCGATTTCAAGTGATTTACGTTAGTGGCGCTTGCATTATTCATAACTCGCGACGAACCGCGTTTGTGAGCGGCGATTGTTTTTTTGCAAATAATACGAACATCGTTCGTCCGCGGCGTATGCGCGTGTGAAGCGCAATCTCGCATCATTCTGGCGATTAAATTGTCCGCGCGTTCAACTCGCTTTGCGCGCACCCTCGAAACGGCGAATCGAGTTTGCGGACACAAGCGAAGAGGTTAGCGCACGTCGACGCAGTGGCGCCAAGTTCGTATCGTTGATGCGTAGTGATCGGGATTCTCGCATTAGCGGAAATATCTTCGATATCTTCGAGGAGAGCACGAGCGGTGGAGAACAGCCGGTTTTTCGCGGTGCAATAGCACCTCCTTTTTACGGCATCGACAGCGGTAGCGGTGAGTCGAATATTTCAAATACTCAACTCAGATTCGAGCAGGAAAGTACAAAATGGCGCGGGAAGGTTGCGGGAAAATGCGGGAGATTGCGAATTGGATTTGCACATGTAAACCTACTTGAAAACCTATGATAATACATCCAAAGATGTAAAAATTAAATGGATGCAAATACAATAACCCCAAAATACTGTGTACTTGTGAAAGGGGAAAGGAAGGGAAACGGGTAAGTGAGTAAATTCGACGAAGAAGAAGAAACAAAGACCTTTGCGCTGTTTGACCTTTGATTTACCCGTTTATTCACGCAAAACAAGAATAGACTTGGATAGATCCGTGTCGCTAATTGTACTCACGTACACATCTGTCCATATACATACAATATCGCGCGTGATACGCATCCTCGAGGTGTATATACGAAGTGCGTGTATACACATTACATATTATATGTATATATAATATAATTTTACATTAATTGGATAGGATACGATTCTTTCTCAGCCCTTTCTCATCTTCCTTCTGGTATTCGCTCGTATATTTTGATATTTCCTGCGTGCATGCGTGTATACGTGTGTAAGAGTATTTCTCTTTCGCATTGGCGGACAGTGTGCTATCTGCCCGCGCAGATCTCTCTACGTCTTTCATCGTACATATGCGCATGCGCGTGCGTAAATGAAAACGCTCGGACGCGCGCGCGTCGTCATTAACAAGTGAAACGA